>CP045908.1:5059722-5100791 GCA_013387185.1 Caligus rogercresseyi
CACAACATAAATTAGATCCAAGACCAGTTTGTTATTAGGGGATCTAAATGGTAGTCTGAATGCTAAAAAAGAATCCTACCCGAATTATTCAGTCTTACAAAACTAATACGCCAACTAGGATTGGTAGATGTCGTTAAAAAGCTAGGGTCTGATCAGAATACTCTTGGAGGATGAGAGATAAACAGTCAAGAATCGATCATGCTCTGATGACTCCTCAGTTGTCTTCTTGCACAAAAAGAGCCACTTATTCGTTTGTACCTTTTTCTGATCATAGGATGCTCAATCTAGAATTTTTTACTGCTACTGCAAAGAAAAGTTTTAGAATTCCATCCTGGGTTATTGAGTTAGACGAATATAAAATAAAACTGAAAGCAAGACTGCAAATGTTTTTGATTATTCTCTTTCCTGTAGTCGGCTGTATAGAATTTTTTGTAGAATCGTCCGAGATACCACTATAAGCTTCATGAAGAGCAAAAAAAAGATTATGATGCAAATTCAGGATGACATTGAGTCTGTGATTAAAAAGGAACGTTATTTTCTCGTCATTTAGTAACGGACGTCTCTAACAATTTGGCAATTGCTGAAGTTGCAGAAGAGGAAATGAGGTTAAAAGTAGAAGCTGAACAAAATTCACATTCACGTCGACAGTTTTTATGGCTTAAAAAGAGGACTCAGCTAAGAGGATCAACAAATTAGTTGTCAATGATAAAATATTGACAGATTCTCATTCAATTCTTGGAGTGTTCTGTGAAAAATTTCGTAAAGTTTTTGAATATTCGAGGAGCTGTTTCCCTAAGCATAAGAAGATCATTTCTGGTTCTTTGTTTAGTCATGATACCATTTTAGATTATATAAAAAAGAATTTAAGGACAATAAAGCTTTTGGTCCAGACAATATAAAGGGGAAGATTTTTACCTTATGTTCAGAAGACATTGTCCCTTATCTTAGCAAACTTGGAGAAGAAATGGAGACTAAGGGTAGACTTCCTTCTGCGGTTACTCGTGGTAGGATCGTCTTAATTCCAAAAAAGGGTGATGGTTCTCGAACAAATCATTGGAGACCTTTGACAATTTTAAACGAGACTTATCGTATATTAGCAGGAGTCCTGGCTAAGCACATTGAGCCAATTTTAAACAGAAAGCTAAAAAATGAACAAAAGGTTTTTTTACGAAATAGACATATTTCAGATATTTCAAGAAATATCCAAGCTGCCATAGATTTGACTAGGGATAGGAAAACTTATGGAGCAATTATAGCAGTAGATTTTACAAAGGCTTTCGATTCTATTTATCACAATTTTATTTTACGAGCTGTTAGAAAGTATCTTCCCAGACGGTTTTTTAATCCTGTGAGAGCTCTGTTGTTCAATGGTTCTTCAACTCTTTGTATCGATGGAGTTCATAGTGATGCTATTGTTTTGGGTAGAAGTTGTAGACAAGGGTGTCCGGCTTCTCCCCTTCTTTTCGCTGCAGCCATGGAACAGTTTTGCAGATCCCTCATTCGGAAGTATGGGGGCTTTGGCATTAGTTTTGGAGGGAAGAAACATTTGGTGGATTTTTATGCAGATGATGTGACTCTCATGGTGGAAGGCAATTCAAACGCCCAACTACATAAAAGGATTGAGATATTGCTCTCTTATTTGGAAAATTCTCTAAAGCATCTGGATTGGAAATCAATGAAGAGAAGACTTCAATTCTGCCAATAGGTCTTTGGTCCCCAATGAAATGTACTCAAATCTGTGGGTGTTGTGTGGTTGACAAAGTCAATATATTGGGCATTGATTGGCAGAGGGATGGGCCATCTGTCTCTAATTATGAGCAGCGGTTCTCGAAAGTTAGAAAATGGTGCAAATCCTGGAGAAATCTCAATTTACAAAAAAGGATACTCCTATACAACACCCAGCTAATTCCTCAAATTTATACGTGGCAACTGCAATACCTTCAGTAGCTGAAAAAGCGATTAAAGAGGAACAAAATTGGCTAAGGCTATTATTCAGTCAGAGCTATCTTCCGGCGCTGAAGCGGCCTCGCGCTCAGTTGGGCGGAGGGTTATCCTTGCTAGAAGTTATTTTACCGAAAATATATATAAAGTTTTTAAGGACATTTTGTACAAACCCAATGTAGAGTGGAGAAATTTTATATGTCAGTCCAGTATTTTTAAACACCTAATGTTCGGCACTACTCTATCAAATGACTCAGTAGACCGAGTATCAAAGGAATGGGGGGCAGCTCAGAGAATTGTCTGGTCTTTAACACCTTGTTTTGATTCGAGCGGGATCATCGACATTATTCGTCAAAACTTCCAAAAGGCGCCCTTTTTACAAACCTACCATGTCCGGATAGACTTGAAAAGACTGCCATTAGTGAAAGTGTGTTTACACTGCATGACCTGAAGAGAGACTCCATCTTCCATACTGGAAAGTTTGTTTTTCCTTTGAATAGATCTGCTGCCCATCATCTTCCTTTAACTCCTTGGTGTTTCAAATTAGTAACCAAAACAGATGAATGTCTTGATGCTCGGGCGATCCTAAATAACTTTAAAAAGTCCTTCTTCTTCCTTCCTCATGGGATAAGGTGATTATGCGATCTCTGGTGGGTTTAATTGACAGTAGAACATTCACTTCTCAGTTCCAGATCTCTGCTGGGCTGCTTCGATTTTTTCGCCCTGCAAGGACTGCGGGAAAACTTATAATGACAGTGTTCACGCTTTTAGTGACTGTCCAGTTTTAGCTTTATTAAAATCTTTTATTATATTGAATCAGGATTTTATCAAAAAATTTAGGCCCAGCTTCCTTAATGGATTTTTACTTTTTGGTTTGCAACCATACACTAAGCCCATCTCAGTCGAAGGCAAAGCTATAAATGCTTCAATTTCTAACTGTAAGGCCTATATTGCCAAAATTTGACAAGCTACACGCCAGTAAATGTTGACCATCTGAGGGCAATTTTTATTTTCGCTGCTGCGAGGTATTGTGCTCTTCGCTTACGAATCCCCAAAACCCAGGACAGTTCATGGAATTATGCTTTTGAAGTTACTAAGTTCTACCCTTCTCAATCTGCACGACATCTCCATACTTTGAAAAAGGTGCTACGATTTTACAAAAAAAATCTACTCCAAGGACAATGAAAACCGCAAGGAAAAAATTAAAAAAAATTAATTTGACCTTTAATGTTTTTTTTTCGCGTAATTTTATTCTTTGTTTTTTAGATATTGTGTTAGTTATTTAGATTTGTATGTATTTGTAAGATATTTTGGCCTTTTAGTAGAAAATTATTATAAACTATAATGTTTATTGTTGTTGTAAAACTTAAAATTTTCTATCACTCTTTTAGTTGCTTTAATGGTTTTTTATGTGACTAATAAAGGCCTTGCTGCAGAGAAAAAAAAAGTCATGACTTCATTTTATATTCTATAAATATTTAAATATAAGCATGGAGTAGTTGGTGGGACGCAGCTCCTTACATTAGTATACGAGATGAGTAGTTGTCTCCACTTCCACTTTGCAGAACCAACACATTTTGTCTTTGCTTAGAAATGAGGACACCTCCAGAGTCCCGGTGACGACACGATGTATGAACCACTTTTCTGGAGGGGTGATGAGGTGATTTTGATAACTTTTTACTTTGCTCTAATGTCTTCAAGTTTCTTCTTTTTAAAACAGCCTTTATTAGAGTAAGTGATGAGGTGTTCCACATGTTTCTTAATTCACGGAGTCTAATTAAAGACAGGTTTTCTGAAAGAGCGCGATGAATTAGAGTTAAAATGGTAGTTGCACTTGTCCTTCTGTGTTGCAATAATTTTCTTATATACCATCGATGCGAGTAGATTGTTTCGGAGTTTTAGAAGGTCAATAATATAAACAAGAGTTTATCCGTTGTAGCAAAGGATGTAACCCAATGGATGATCCCTTAAGAGGTGTAAAATTTCCAGTCCCATCTCGATCATATAAAAAGTATTTGAAACGTTTTTCATTCAAAGATCCCAGAACTTCAACTTAGATAGTTTGGCTACGGTGCATCGCATCCATAGTTCGAGTATTGTGCACTAAAACATTCCTCAGAAACTGTTGAATTCCAGTAGTCTACTCTTTTAAAACATTTTAAAACCCACTCAGCTAAAGGGATTTCCAGAAACTTTAAAACATAGGGCACCTAGACCTCCAAGGTTTTTGGGAGTAGTGACTCTTTTGATTGATACGTTCTTTTGGATTTAAGGTCATCCAAATATTTTGTCATCGAATTCACATATTCTTAAAAGGTGAGTCACTTTTGGTATCACATGTGAGTTCCACAGCTGAATTCTTTCCCACCTGTGGAAACCAAGCCTCTTGACAAATATGACAAATACATTTCTTTATTCGAATTATTATTTTTTCTTGTTTAAATCCATTGCACCTCTCCTATTGTGACTCCGAGGATTTTAATATTATTTTTTATGTTAAAATCTTTAAATGACTTTATGTAACTATTGGTTGATAAGAGTTCCGATTTATTTACATTGATTTTTAGTTCAGAGATGCCCTCGAACCATTCCATAATCATTCCGAATCCAAGCAGTGATGCAATCGTGAGAACTCGTGCTCCGACAATAACGGCAGAGGTGTCGTCGGTATAAGCAAACAAAATGTTTTTACTAATAGTTTTGTACCAAAACCATTTATAACATAGAATTAATTAAGGAGGATTATAAGTGGATCCTCATAGATGTTTATTACTGAAGGAGCTTGACAGATTTATTCGTCTATGTATCATGGTCCGTAGGGGAGAGAGAAGTTATTAGTTATGTTGATTTACGTGTTCAGCTATTATAATACCTATTAAATATCTGTCAAACCAAAAAATGCTTGATGCCGACTACATATGATTACCAAATTTTTCCTGAGTATTAAGCGATAACACTTAGTTGTTTGGGGGAAAAATCCTCCATTAAATAACTTTATTTTTCTAAGTCAGAGGAGTAAATAATTTAAAAATACAGTTTGAAAAATACAGTATATTATATTTCAAATAACTTTTATTTTTTATATAGTTTCAATCATCTTGAATGTTTAATTTACATTCTTCCTTAAATAACGACTGCAAATATACTTATATTAAATTACGATATATCAACTGCTCATTCGTAAATAATTATATATCAATCATATATTTGTATTTATAAATTCATTTTTAATTATAAAAGGGAATCTCAAATGATAATTATAACACACAAACACACACACACACACTATATATATATATATATATATATATATATATATATATATATATATAGATATATATATATATATATATATATATATATATATATATATATATATATATATTATATATATATATATATATAGGTGTGTGGTCCTTTTTCAAACTTGTCTGATCCCAAATTATCATGGATCAAAAGTTGTATTTGGTATTGGTAATAACCCCAAAAAAATAATTTTCCTCTCCGGTCAAAACCCAACTCCCTCCTTCCGGTCAAAGTTCCGGTATTTACCGGAGTACGTCAAAAAAACGATCAAATTCGAAAAAGAAAAAATCTTTTTATAAGTATGCCTATGAAATGAAAAACTTATGTTATATTTTTTTTCGATTTGTTAGTAATTTTTTCAACTTTTTGATTAAAGTTTTGAAATGCTTAAAATCAGTCGTTTTTTCTTTAAAAAAAATAATAGTCGGAATGTATGTTTTTATAGTTTTATATCTTGGATTCACATTCACATCACTATGTTCTAAAATGTAGGTTTATAACAAATATTCAATATTTAAACCTTATTTACTTGTTTGTTGACCTACATCTCTCTACTCAGGAAAATTATTATCCCCATCGAAAGTTTATTATCAAGCAAAAAAGTACTGTGATCAATCATTGAGACTACATAAAGAAAACAAAGGCTTCATCTGTATCAAATTTGAGGACGCAAAGACTTAACAAGATGTTCAACTGAATTTTCCAAGAAAGAAAAACATGAAGAACACATTACTGTGATTTCGGAACCGCAAGCAACTTATGTAAGCCATTTCACACCAATATCTGGAAAAGCAATCCACATTGCCAATGAATTGCATTCTATAATTGTAGAATCTGATAGTGCCGATTCTCTCCGAGCTATTGGAAGTGATGGTGCTCCAGTGAACACAGGATACCAAGCTGGCGTCATAAGACATTTGGAGCAAACATTAGAATCGCCGTTACAATGGATCATTTGTTTACTTCATATAAATGAATTGCCTTTCAAAAAACTATTTCAATTTTATGATGCTAAAACGACCGGTCCAAATTCTTTAAAGGGCGAAATTGGTTCTCAAATAACAAATTTTTCTTGTAAAATTGTACCAGTTTCTTTTGTACCTGTCCGAGGAAGTAATTTAGACATTAATCAAAGCTTATTTAAATGCTTAAGTAACGATCAACAATATTTTGTTCAAATTTGCAATATGATACATAACGGACCAAACCATGTACCGAAAACATTTCTTGAGAACATCCCGGTAAAATTCACAATGCTAGATGGATTACAACCGCTTCAACTCTTTTAAGACTATATATACAATCAAAGAAACCATCAAAGGAATTAAAAAGACTAGTAATCATAATTTTAAATATATATGCCCCTACATTTCTTCAAATAATAAAAATCCTCATGTAAAACATGGATCAAGGTTCCTTCCTAACTTTCAAGGTGATAACACGTCATTCACGCCCTCCTAGAAAATAATATTTTCTAGAAGTTACAAGTGATTTCTGGCCTTTTATGGCACTAAAAAGTGTTGTGAATGTTACCAACGTCCTTCCTAAGGTCAAAGCTTGTCTTCAGCTGCTCCAATCCTGGACTTCCGTCGATTGAAAGCTCTTTTTGGCCCTCCAGTTAAGGATACGCCATCTTGTAATTATTCTCCTTGAGATGAACATTTCATCATAAAATCAAGCGGAACATTACATTATTTATATTCGCCCAACCTCGATTTATTTCATTAATTGAAGCCTTCTTTTACGTGAAGATGATTGAGGAAAGAAATTCAAGGACCTCAAACAAGCAAGCTTTGCTCTTGCCTGAAAATAAAGAAAATGCCGGTGACCTGAAATGGACAACGGTGAATTACAAGAGGTTACGAGCCCATCCTAAAAATAATACATCAAAAGGACCTGAAGACAAAAATAAAACTAGTGTTCAACCCCATATCACTAGTAAACACAATAATATGAAAAGACAGAGGGAAGGCAATTCGAATGAAACCCCTCCTTCTAAAAGACAGCAAAAGCAGGAGGCTTTGCAATCAGAAGCTCCTAATACAAAACCGAAAAAAAGGTTTCTTTATGCAGAAATTGCTAAAGAAGCCACAGAGATTGTCATCGTCAGGAAAAATGGTGACCATATTTCCATGATCGACTGGAACAAAACAATAAAAGTACTTGACACCGACTATGTTGGTCGATTGAGCGGGACAGCTGGGCAATTCGTGCCCTGCTACGAAGGCCGTCGCTATACAAATCAACAAGCAGTGATTTATGTAAGTGACAAAACCTCAAGCCAGCACGTCCGAAAAGTTATTTCGGAAAAGACACCTCTCTTGCCAGTCTCATGGGAAGAACTGGAGAAAATTAGAGAGGAAAAAAATTGTAAGACCCTTACTGGCTTCATAAGAGGAGTCACAGGGGACATGGTTGATGAAATACTCGCCAAGGTCATTGCATATCAATGCAATGTTAATAAGATCCGAGGCAAAGTTGATGTCATCAAATCTGACATCACACAGCTCGGAAAAGTGCTATATATTAAAGTTGACAAAGAGGCATTTGAAAGCCTAAAATCAATAAACTTTACAATAAGTATTGCTTCCGCTGGTAAAGTTCGCTTTCAAGACCCTCGGAAAGCACCGACTATCCAGAAAGCGGAAGAAGAACATGAGGAAGACATGTCTGTAAAAGACCCGAACCACGAGGAAACAGTGGGTAAAATAAACTACAAAAAACCCTCAACTAAAAACGTCGAGATTGTCAACGTCATTCAACCGAAGACCCAGCAAGTGACCAAGTTTAGTGGAGATACTACTGAGGACTGCGCCACAGATGAATTGGGCAAACAACATGAAATTTTCCAAGGAGCTACTCAAGTGCCAGTTGGCTCCGGGGAATATCCTTCAAATCAATTTACAGACGATGTAGAAGATTATTTAAAAACTAAACACCATAAGAAAAAATCCAAGCCAAGGAAACAATCTACAATAGATATGTTTTTCAACAGGGTTGCTGATGACCTAAAGAAGAAAAACAAAAAGTTATAATAATTCATCAGCTTATAAGTTCATTTTATCTATATATTTTATATTTATTTCAGTTGCTTGAATATTTAAGAAGGAACTCCACATTACTGTTGTAGCACATATACCCCTTTGTGTGGTCGCGCTCTTTATCTTATGCATTTATTGTACAATTATATTATGTCTTTGTAATATTATATGTATATATGTATGTATACGGTATACAGTAATAAACCTTTAAACTCAAAAAAAAAACATGGATCAAAACATTTTCTTTTTAATTAACCAAGCAAACAAACATTTAAACTCACAAGAAAAAAAAACGCTATAACAGCAACATTTAGAACAAATTCATTCTTTGCACATCCAGAAAATGTATTTTTATGTGCTTTATTTGATTCGGACTTGGGAAAACGAAAAGAAGCTGTTAAAATTATTTTAGAAGATAGAAAAACCAAATGCACAGATTTTGTTAGGCAATTGTTCCTCCAAAAGATTTTTTAAACTTAGCTGCCAAAAGTTTTTTTGATTTAGTTAATTTAAATACAATACCAAAACTTATAAAACAGAACCGCCTCTAACGTTTGACTTTACTGAAGAAGAATTATTAAAGTGTACCGAAGGTGAAGATTTACAAATCCATATATTCCATGTCATTCACAAAACGTAGAAAGATTTGTAGCATCGACAACTAGAAAATCCCAAGAAATAGAAGATCAAAATACGAGGCATACACATTTAATTGTAACACACAATTAAAGATCAAAGTTAAATAAAACATTTTCGAAATCCGACTTTTTTAATTAATACATTTATTCAAATTTCTCTCACCATTATGTCTTTATGTATTTATGTTAAACATTTTAGAAGTCTATAGAATAAAATATTTTTTTGTATTGTTTAGTTGTATTTAGTTATAGTTGTATCAAATGTTAGAAAATTTATTCATATTTTTCCAATTTTATTCAGCTTTATGTGTAGAAAATATATATTATGTTTTTGATTTTGGATGTCTAGACAATAAAATATTTTTTTTTATATTTTTTAGCTGCAAATTAGTTGTATTTATTGAAAAATATGGCGATAAAATTTTTACGTTATAAGGAAATTTAAAACTATATTGTAATTAAGACAAAACTCCTGATTTTCAACAATAAAAAAACTATAATGGAAAAGTCGAAAAAATTACTAACAAATCGAAAAAAAATATATAATAAGTTTTTCATTTCGTTGGCTATAATTATAAAAATTTTTTTTTTCGAATTTGACCACTTTTTGACGTACTTCCGATAAATACCGGAATTTTGACCGAAGAGGCAGTTGGGTTTTGACTTAAGAGAAAATTATTTTTTGGAGTTATTACCAATACCAAAATACAACTTTTGATCCATGATAATTTGGGATCAGACAAGTTTGAAAAAGGACCACACACCTTAATATATATATATATATATATATATATATATATATATATATATATATATAATATATATATATATCTATAAAATCTAAAATATATACTTTAAGAGATATAAGCAAATACGTACTCTCCCCCAAAAATTGATCTTTTGATATGAGAATATACGATTACCATTTGGTAACGGCAGTTAGTGTAACCTGGATAGGAAGACAAAAAGAAGGGAGAGAAGTGAGGCAAAATACTCCCTCCCTTCTCTTTCTCTTTCTATCCAGGTAACACTAACATAATTACCAGATGGTAATCGTATATTCTCATATCAAAAGATCAATTTTTGGGGGAGAGACGTATTTGCTTATATCTCTTAAAGTATAGCGATTTTCAGAACACAAAATATATCAAATGAAAGCTTGGTTAACCAGCTTTAATTTTGGGTATACTAAATCATATCAATTTAATAAGTAGAGAGTTATATGTACATTAAAAAAGCCTATCTCGCGTACAAAATGACGCATATAATGGATTATAAATGCGTCAGAGACAAAGTAAAATTTTGAGAGGATACCTTGACGCACATCTAAGAAACACATTATGATTTATTTTTTCATAATCGATTTCTTATAGGTCAATACAGGCTCTGAATCATATGATATAAACTCAGATTGTACTGAATTCTGAATTGATAGAATGCAACCAAGGTAATTTTTGGATTTATCATCTAAAGTTTTACTAAACTTAAAAGTACTATTTTACTCTGAAGCGAACAAGTCATCTTCTACAGGCGAGTGAAGTTAATTGACACAAAAAAGCCATGAAATAAGCTAACAATACACACTTCATTTTTTTCTTTGTTTTTACTGAAAACTTTGTTTTATTAAAAAACATCAAACATACGTCTGGTGGTAAATTAGATTTCCTTTAAATTAATAATAATTATTGAAGTCTATAACGTCCACCATTTTCAAGAAATTTGCGGAAAACTATATTTTTACTAAATTTTTAAAACTTTGACCTCGTTGCGCGACCTCGTAATTTTGACCGATTTTGTTCAAACTTTGTATGTCGTCTTCTTTTATCACCAAGAAACAGAAAATCCACAAAGTCGCTAACATTTCAAACATTTGAAAAATAAGAACAACCCTAATATATATATCTTGTCATGCTTATTGATTAGTAGCTGGTTATAACGATGAACTTCTGTTCGTTTTGTTTTGAGTATGGCTTCACACAAAGTTACTATAAAGTCTGGACAACTAGGGCCTTTTTATAAGTTCGGAATTTGTAGATCTCCAAAATATAGATAAATATCGTTCTTCGATCATTTGTTGTCCTATTTTATCTTAGACATGTTATCAATTTCAACCTTGTGTTTAATTTATGAATAATTAAAAACTCACTTTTAATATTAAGAGCCATAGTATTATTATTGAAAGTAAAAAAACTTTTAGAAGGACTCTGAACCAAAGAAAATATAAAACTTTTTTTATATTTTCTTTGCTCTGAACTTACTTTTTGCTTTGTTGACTTCAATAAGTCATGACGTCATTTAATAATATTTAATTTTCCTCCATGTCTTTTCTTTTTTTCCCTTTTTTTGATTTTTAATAATTTTGTACAAAAAATAATAATATAACGACGTCAATTGAGCATGAAATCACTTACATTAAAGAATTTACAGATCCCAAGGAACTATATGGGATTTTTTTGTTCATTTTTAGAAGGATTAATATCAAGGATCCTTGGAATATGAAGGAGGGATTCTGTCATTATGGGATCGTCTATGCCAAACAGATTTATTGTAGCAACTAATAAGTTCCAGGAGCTAAGGAAAATTTAAGATCCCATCATTAAGAAAGAAGATAAAAATTTAGATCGGCATTTGCACGTTTAAGGGAGACCTTTAATGAGTTTGTTTAATAGAGTCCCATTCACTGCAATATGCCCCAACGTATCCGAGTTATTTCATTTTAAGTGGACGTTGGACACCTTACAGATGCCATAACGATAGATAGGCTAAATCCACCATAAATACCATCTTCTCTAACGATCAGTGATTCTTTTCAAAAATTGTTTTTAGCCCAGAATGAAATGATATCATTTTTTGTACTAATTTAGTCTTTTTTATGTAAACACTTAATATATTTCCATTCATTTAAGATGTAGGATTTCTCACGTCTGTTATCTTATTTGTCGTTTTGTATTAAATGTGGAGACGAAAATATATTACTTTTATTGAAGGACTTTTTAGTTTCTTATCAATTTTTATTTATTAATTATAGCAATGTTTATTTTTCATATACTATATTTTTATATTTTTATTCCGAAGTGGGCTTTTAAGTCCTGTATTTTTCCATTTTTCGCCTATAAGTGTCGTTAAGAAATAATTACATGAGACCTTTTAATGGCCCTTTTTCCCCTTTTTCTACTTTTTTAAAATATCGTAAAGTGGTTTTCAAGTTTGTCAATCATTTATTACTACTTAAAAAGTAGGACGTTTATTTTGTTTATGCATTGATTTTTTATAGAAAGTTTTTATCCCGAAATAAGCCATGCAGGATCCTTGACGTGACATTTATTACAAAAACCATTAGAATGCATTCACTAAGGGCAAAAAAATGTATATGCAAAAGTATAGCCACGCTATTAATAAAATGGGACATGAATACATAATCTTTGAATTATTTTACCCTCTTCGAGGTACTTCCGTTTATTTAGTACTACTTAGTTAGGCTTCGTATTTAAAAATAAAATTTGACCATGCTTGCTTCAAAAAAAAAAACACCCCCATAAATGTATTATCTTTGAAAAATTATAAAACAGTCCTTTAGGAAAGCCATTGTACTTAATATTCTCTCCAAATCTTTCAAATTGTTAAACCAAAGGATACTAGAATAAGAATGGGCTTAGCTTTAATGGTTTCTGGCACTTGAATAATATAAACATACATTGGTACAAATTATAATGTCTATATTTTCCTTTCTATTTATCAAGCAGTTCATTTCAATGTATATGGTACAAGTCTCTGACTTAAAATATTAAATATCTCTGAGACCCAGTATTGTCTTTTCAGATTAATCCTTGAATTTTGTCTAAATGGTTGGGAATAATTCAGCTTTTTATTATATTCAGTACTGCGTTATATATATATATATATATATATATATATATATATATATATATATATATAATATATATATATATATATATAAATAATGGAGAGAAGTGAGGCAAAACACTCTCTCCCTTCTTTTTTTCTTTATCTTCCTATCCAGCTAACAGTAACAGCAGTTACCAATTGGTAATTGTATTTTCTCATATCAAAGGATCAATTTTTTTGGGAGAGTACTTGCAAAATGTATTTGCTTATTTCTCTTAAAGTATAGCGATTTTAGAACACCAAACATATCAAATGAAAGCTTGGTACACCAGCTTTAATATTTTGGTATACTAAATCATGTCAATTTAATAAGTAGAGAGTTATATGTACATAAAAAAACATATCTCGCGTACAAAATGACGCATATAATGGATTATAAATGCGTCAGAGACAAAGTAAAATTTTGAGAGGATACCTTGACGCAAATCTAAGAAACACATTATTTTTTTTTTCATAATCGATTTCTTATAGGTCAATACAGGCTCTGAATCATATGATGTAAACTCAGATAGTACTGAATTCTGAATTGATAGAATGCAACCCAGGTAATTTTGGATTTATCATTCAAAGGTTTACTAAACTTAAAAATACTATTTTACTCTGAAGCGAACAAGTCATCTTCTACAGGCGAGTGAAGTTAATTGGTACAAAAAAGCTATGAAATATGCTATCATTACACACTCACTTTTTTTCTTTGTTTTTACTGAAAACTTTGTTTTATTAAAAAATATCAAACATACGTCTGGTAGTAAATTTGACTTCCTTTAAATTAATAATTATTGTTGAAGTCTGTAACGTCCACCATTTTGAAGAAATTTGCGGAAAACTATATTTTTACTAAATTTTTAAAAGTTTGACCTTGTTGCGCGACCTCGTAATGTTGACCGATTTTGTTCAAACTTTGTATGTCGTTTTCTTTTATCACCAAGAAACAGAAAATCCCCCATGTTGCTAACATTTCAAACATTTGAAAAATAAGAACAGCCCTAATATATATATATATATATATATATATATATATATATATATATATATATATATATATATATATATATATATATATATATATATATATATATTTATATATATTATATATTATTTTATAATTAAAAATGAAATTAATAAATAAAATATATGATTGATAAATAATTCTTCCCGAATGAGTTGATACATCGTAATTTAATAAAAGTATATTTGCAGCCGTTATTTAAGGAAGAATGTAAATTAAACATTCAAGATGATTGAAACTATGTATATAAAAAATAAAGTTCTTTGAAATATAATATACTGTATTTTTCAAAGTGTAAGACTTAATTTTTTTAATGATTTACTCCTCTGACTTATCTCGTATACGAATGTAAGGAGCTGCGTCCCATCTACTCCATGCTTATATTAGACCTTGAAAGGAATTTTGGAGCTTCGCTAGAGAGAGAGGACTTTTTTACTCTCACGTCGAAAAATAAAATGCTGCAGCATGCAGTTATTACAAAACTACAGTATTGCATATATATCTTAAAAGCGAAGGAAAAAAGATATCCCGAACTATATTTTAAATATAACAACACCATATTTACAGCTTTTATTAAATAAATTTGGGACCATTTTCTCACTTCTCTAATTTTTAACTGTTTAAATTAATTAAGTTTTTTTAATGTTTTTGATTCATATGTTTTTGATTTACTCTATGTACGTTTCCATGAAATATAGGAATGCCTTCTGACAAAAAAAAATAGATAAAAACATTTATTAATATCTTATTAGTTTTATTTTTTAGAGAATCGTTAAATATGTTATTAGTTTTTAGCTCTGCATCATATTGGCATCGGTAAGGCAAACAGATGGTCAGTAGAAGAACGCTTTGACCTTCCTATTTTTGTATAAAGATGCATGGTTACAAAAGTATTCCTCTACTATGATGCTAAAAGATATGTGTTTTCATTAACGTTTCTTCCCTTCTCCATATATGTATTGTTTATTTTCAGGATAGAGATAAGAAATACTATAACAGTTTATAATATTTATTGAATATAAAATGAAGTCATGACTTTTTATTAAATATATATATATATATATATATATATATATATATATATATATATTATATATATTAGGTTGTTCTTATTTTTCAAATGTTTGAAATGTAGCGACTTTGAGCATTGAACTTTGTTGCTAACATTTCAAACATTTGAAAATAGAACAACCCAAATTATATATATATATATATATATATATATATATATATATATATATATATATATATATATATATATATATATATATATATATATATATATATATATAATTTACCAAAAGTACTTATAGAAATTTGAAAATATGATTTCCAAATTTGAAGTTGATCTCTAAAATATTTTTCTTAACCTTCAGGTCTGGAAATGATCTCATATACGATTTTTCATGGCTTACATCAAGTGTTTCAATAGAATGCTAAAAATCATATATTTTTTCGTCTTTTAGTAAAAAAAAAATAACTAAGGTTAATATTTTGAAGACTCCAAGTAAGTTTTTACGCTAGAATACTCCTATTATTTTATGACAACAAATAAGGAGCGTTTAATTATACAAATAATAAGTTTTGGTGAGCCAAGCAAATGTGAATGATAAGGTAAAGCATTTTTTTGAAAAGTTTAATTTTTATATTATTTTAAATTTCATATCTTGACTTTATGTAATGATAAAGATTTTGTGACAACACCGATATTTGATTATTTATCAAGCCCTGAAGCTGTGTTTTGACGCATGCACTTTCTAGCTTAATATATCTATAATCATTGGTAACAATAGAAAATGGTTTAATATTTCAAAGTCTAGAACTTATTGTAACAGCATGTATTTGATTTACCCTAATTCTTTTACTAGCCTTTCAAACATTCATGTTGAAATAGAGATATACCATATCAACCATTTGTGTGTCTTTGAACAATCAAGTTCATAAAGAGAAATTGCAGTCTTAAATTTGTAATGCCAACTGCTTTTTTATCATTCACTCTCCTTTGATTTCCACCCCTCATATTCGAGAAAAAGGTCACATAATTAGGAAGCCGGCTTTTTTACGCGGGCGCTCTTTTTTCTTCTTTAATCATATATTACTTATTCACGATTTATCTATTAATTCGGTCACACCATCATGTCTATCTCGATAGTAAGTTTTTATTTATATTTTTGCTATACTATGGGTATGCTTGAATTATAAATTTAGAATATATCTGATGAAGTAGTTTTGGAGCGGCGATTTGATGTGCTTTCTGATGTAGTTTATGGACCAGAAGAGAGTTCTTCCATGATTCACAATTTCTCAACTCCTGCCCCATCACCACAACAGAATTTAATACTCTTGACTGGAGCGGATTTAGTTTGCCAGCCTCAGGCTACACGCCTTCCGAGGAAGAAGAGTCTGATAATTCAACTCGATTTTCTTACGGACCATCCTCCCATATACACTCATCAACATCGGGAGATCCTTTGCCCTTCCCAGGGGATCAACAACATTCATTCTCCTCCAATGACTCCAAAGAAAAGAAAATCATGATGCTAAAATATTCCTCTAAGCCAAAGGCAATAAAGTGCACATCTTGTTTCTTCTCCTCCATACATAAGAGTTCTCTAAGGAACCACTATAAAAAAGTACATAACTTGGATTGGCACCGAGTAAAGGACTTACATGAGGATACCTCGTTCAATCTAAAGACGTATTGCAAATGGTGCTTCAGATATTTTTCACACATGTAAGTTTTTGAAATAATTATCTTTTATGAATAATGTCTATTTTCAAAATTTGATTTTTTAGGACGATTCATCTTTCCACGTGTAAGTCGAAGCATATGTACAGTGTGAACAAGACCGAGACGAAGTTGGTGAAGGAGAATCAAACATTTATACCCCTGGCGAATATATTTAGGGACGTCAAAGACAGATATAAGACTATTTACACGAAATGGACAGTGAATGAATATACATCGAAGATCCGTGGGTTTCTCACATATTGTGAAGCTGAGGATTCAAATTTTAAAGTGTCGAGAATGTTGTAAAACTCTCATCCCCCCGGCGAGCACCTCCAATATGTCCCCCACCTCGGAAGCTATGCAAATTTCATAAGAGGTATGGAAAAATCTTATCGCTGTTCAACACCAAATATTTGGTATAAAAAAATATGATCCTATTTGTAAAAAGTGTGGCAAAGTATTTTCCTATTTAAGAATAAAATTTATCAATCTTCAAACAATAATACCAAACTTTTTATTTATAAACCATCATATTTGACTCTCACAATAAGACCAAGTTAACAGTTTCATTTCTAATCGATATAGTGGCCAAACGTTCCATACTTCCAGTTGCAAAATCATACTTTATTAAAAAAATATATGAATTAGTTGCTGCTAATGGCCATTATATAAAAAACATTTGGGTATTCATCACAAAAATAGAATTACCTTGTGTAGGAAAAGTTAAGTGGGAATTTATTATATCTAGGGCTGGGCAAATCCAGAGGTAATAATTGCTTTTAAAGCCCAAATATCTGGTATAAAAACTACGAACTATGCGAAAAAATGATAAAATATACGAATACATTTATTTTACAATTTACAGGTTGTTTATTTAATATATATATTATTAAGGCATTTCTGTTAATACAAATAATATATATATAAGAATAAAGGTATTGTGTGACTAATTAACCATAAAATAAATAAAAAAGAAATTTCAATACAAGAGTTGCAGGCTTACAGGGAAAGATTCCATTGGCGAATCAAGTTCATATTATGGTCATCCGTCAGACTGGTACGCTGATCTGCCAATGCTTTCTAAGTTTCGAAAAAAACTCTCGCAGTCCACAGTGGTTATAGGGGTGCACTTGAAGAGGTAGAGTCATTTGGCGCTAGATCATTGATAATTCCAACAATGTTATCCATGATACCAAAGCCAGGGTTCTTCTTTAGAACCTGGTCTAGCTTAGAGGAAAAGGGCTCTATCTTCAGTTCCCCTCTCATTTTCTCTTCGATTCACAGGCTCTCAGACAAGTCAAGCCTTTCTTCAAGTGCAGTTTTAGCAGCAGTCCTGTGAAGTTGACCTTGATTGCGACCAGTTAGGCACGCAGTTCTTCCATGTTGAGGAGCTCCTTGACCTTAATGATATCAATGCTGTCGTCACTGAGGTCGCCCACAAATTATTTTATATGGTTGAAGTAGGTGCTGTAGTAAAAGCAGCGTCCAATCAGGTTCCCTACCTGGCAAGCACAGGCTATGGAACAATGCTATGTCCTTCTTCCTTCTAGGATATCTCACGAATACATTTTATCCTCTGAGATCAACTGGTTCACAATGAAAAATATTTCCAAACGAGCTCCGCCACCCTGTTCAAACCATGGCAGAGGCAAGTGACATGGATAAGATTGGGAACGTGTTTTGCAATCCTCGGCCAGCCTTGATACAGTAGGGGGTGGAATCGGTGAGCAGAAGACGGAATTTTTGCTGTAGACAAGATTCTCTCCAAGGAACTAGAAAATTCCACCTGTTACTGCCTGTCGGAGGTTAGTGTTGTTGGCCGTATTGATGTCGATCATGTCCACAAGGTAGGGTCTGTCCAAAAAGTCTCCGTCCAGGGGGCCGCAGAGAATTTAGGTCATGGATCTACCACAGCGATCGGTTGTCTTGTCCACCAAGGCTCTTAGTACTAAAAGTGAGAGTTTTTAAAGATTCATATAATTAATCTAAATAAAGCACAAGGTTCATATTGACAACCTGCCCTTGATACCATAAATTGTCAATAAATAAGTGAAGAACGAACAATATCTATTTATACGAAGTCTTTATCATTCTTCCTCTCTACCAAATTTTTCAAGAGTTAATTTACTTTGAAGGCCTAAAGCGAAATCCATATTAATATCTACAACTTTCGAGTTCATAAAGTGACTTTGATTATAGTAGAAATGTTCTGAGTTGACAGTAACTTTGTGTGAAGGAGTCATAAATGAGCCCTTCCCAAATGAAAGTCTTCGAACAAACAGAAGATTATCGATTGGAATAGCTATTGTTTGATATGCATAACGATATATATATATATACAGGCTTGTGAACAGAACGCAACTTTTTTTTGAACGCAGAACCTTGAACGCAAAAAAAGAGTTTTGCGTTCAGCGTTCCATTTTCCAAACATTTCTTGGACTTTATTTTTGAAATTATTTTCTAAAAAACGTCATCACTTTTTTGGAAATTATTTTCTAAAAAAAGTCACCACTTTTTTTCGGAAATTTGAATGCTAACGGAACGCTGAACGCTCACAAGCCTGATATATATATATAGATATATATATCTATATATATATATATATCTATATATATATATATATATATATATTTCACGATAAAGGGCTAAAAAAAAATTTATATGATATGTTCGCAAAGGATAAAATGACTGCACAGACAAGTAAAAAAAAAATCCATTTTAATAATTGCAGAAGACAAAATAATACTTTATGTAAAAAATATTTAGTGTCTTCAAAAGAAATTAAAAATGCTTGATATTAAATTGTTTCAAAGAGAAACGATAAAAATGTTTTTTAATGAATGTTTCAAAAAATGAAAAATTTATTTTACTGTCTAAAAATAAAGATAAATAATGTAATTAATGATATATATAATATATATATAAGATTATATATATAGATATATTCATATAATATATATATATAGATACTAATATAAAATATATATATATATATATATATATATATATATATATATATATATATATATATATATATATATATATATATATATATATATATATATATATAGATATATATATATATATATATATATAATATATATATATAGCCTGTCCCGTTTTTAGGTCAATCGCTCCTATTTTTTGCTCCAAGCGGTTTTCTGCTGTGTAGTGATGAAAAAATTGGATTGAGAAAGTTTCAGCCTTCAAAGGCCATTTTTGTGACTGCACAAGCCACTCAAAGTTTCAAAAGACCATTTTTGTGGTCAAAAATGAGGTTGTGCTGTCTGAGTTTTAGTGATATCGAGTTAATTTTTTTTCTAAGGATTGCTTGAAGTCTGAACTTTCAATAAATTTTTTGGAGCAATCAAGCAAATAAATATTTCTATGGTTTTTGGCCTGTTAAGTAGGCCTCTTTTGCCCAAAATAGGCATTTTTTTGTACCTCAGTACAACATGACTTTATTTATCTTTTACGTGTATATAAACACTATATTACATGAAATAACTCAATAAGAAGAACGTAAAAACACATAAAAAGGACAAATGATTGATTTCTTGGGAGGGGGGTTATCTGAACGTAAGATAAAAGTTTACACTATGAATAAAATTGATAAATTTTAAAAAAATCATCTAAATTTGTTATAAAAATTTAGGAATAGTTGTTTGGGTACTTCTGAATTTGTAAAGAATAATGAAAACTTTAGCTAAAAGATAATTTATTTTCTCTTTAAAAGGACCTAAATAAATAAAGGAGAAATGATTTTTTGTTAAGACAATATTAAAATCAATATAAACCTTTAACGCAACTTTTTCCCGGACATCTCTGATCGCTTCACACTCGGCTAAAAAGTGATATGCAGTCTCTTTGTATTTCTTGCAGAAGAAACAACTCCCATAATTCACCAGTTTACCGTGGGTATAACTTGTGGTTAAAGTATTTGTTATTATCCTGTACCGAAACCAATATCAGGAAGGATCAAACAAAGGGTTTTCTATTGCTTTAATTATTGACCCGATGGGGCGGTTTCGCCAACTCTATCTCTATGTCTCTCAATTTGTGTTAAATACTTGTTTTTTATTTTGTTTGGAAGAACTATAAAACGTATGTGTTTGTTTTCATAAAAATTGATAAAGTTAAAAAACTGTCACGTGGTCCGATTGGTCGTTCCTTTAATGATCCTACGCTTTTCAAGTGCTTCGATTAGAGTCATATCGCCATTAAAATCAAATATTTCCCCGATAAAGTATTTTTTTCTTTAATGTGGTACCTGCCAAAAAATCCAGACGACTATTGTATTTTGTAGGTTCTTGCCAAACCATTTCTTTAAGAACTTTATTCGATATAAGCTCCGCTATAGTTGCGACGCTGGACCAGAAAGAATTTATGGATTTCAGTGGCCCAATTACTTTCATGGTTCCATTCCCTTTTCCATTTATATACTCAAAATTTGCATTATTCTCGAGTTTTTCCATAACTGTCCTCATCCATGAAGAGTCTTCCTTTACTAATCTCTTAAACCAGGAGAACAAGATAGTTTTCCAAAAACCTTTTATAGGTAAAATGCCTAGTTCTCCGTACCTTTTTGGACATATAATTCTCTTCCAGGTAATCAATGCTGGTGGTCGGTTCTTTAATACGAAAGAGGAGCATATCTCCCCAATAGTTTCTGTTAACTTGGCGTCATAAGGTGTTATCCTTAGAAGGTTAATCACAGTTGGAAGTATAATTGAATTCCATACCTTTATTCTAGTAGGCAAATTCCAGCTTATTAAAAAACTCAGTTTGGAAGCAACTTTCCTTATTCTATTTTCAATTCTCTTCCGGTTGCTTTCATCATTTGAATGCACCATAGATATCAGTAACTTCTTGAATAACTTTTATATTTTTTATTACATTAATATTTGGAAGATCCGAAATTAGAAAAGTCTTTGCAAAATTTATCTTTAAACCTTTTTCCAAAGCAGTCGACTATTTGAAGCGTTTCATCAATAGACTCTTTTATACCTTGTATGGTACCCGAGTAAAGGGCTGTTAAGTCGTCAGCGAAGGCTTGGATTTTATTTTCCACTGCTCCAAATTTAATTCCTCTTATTTTTTTGACACATCTACCTCTCTAATTAGTTGGCCAATGGCTAAAATGAATAGACTTGGGGCTAGTGGGTCTCCTTGACGGCAGCCTCTTTTAATTTGAAAACTGTTTTTGCTCCTTCCATATGTAGAGTAGATATTCCGAAGACATATCGCCACCATTTTGATAAATTTGCAACTAAAGCCATACTGAAGGAGTTTATCAATAATATAACTATGAGATACTGAATCAAAGGCCTTGTGAAAGTCAATTGCCAAGACAGCTTTCTTTTCAGAGGTGTTTTGGCCTACAGAGTCTAGGATCCCTCTAACGGCGTCCTGCATATGTCTTCCTTGAATAAAGCCCTGTTGTGATTTATGTATTATTGAAGGTAATACCTTTTGAAAACGTTTTGCAATAATACCACTAAATATTTTATAAGATGAGTTTAGCATCGTTAAGGGCCTTAAGTTGTTTACAAAACGAGGGTCATTTCCTTTTTTTGGAATGAGAATTAATTTTCCTTCACTTATATGTTTTTGGAAGTGTCCTACATGAATAGCTTCTTTAAAAACTTCCTCCAATAGAGGCGAAATAATATTATTATATTTCTTAAAAATTCCATGGGAAATCCGTCGGGTCCTGGATATTTATTTTTTTCTTATAACTTTTTATGTACTCCTTTATTTCCTCGAACGTTAATTCCATGTTTATTGAGTCTTTGAGCGCCTGTGAGACTTGGGGTGTACCATGTTCTAAATCGTTTAATTTTTTTCTATGTTCTTTAAAAGATATATCATGCCGATGCACAAAGCAGCTTTTTTTTGGTTTTTGCTAATATTTGCCCTTAAAAGTATCTTAGCAATTTTGATATTTTATGGCAAAATAACCCTCTTATTATAATGCACGTTTTGTGCAATTTTCATAATAATCAAAATGATATTGACGTTTTTATGGAAAATATTGTGTTTATTGTTATAAAATATTGTACATTTGCAGAAAAAAACCGCTATTAATATTTTAAAATATTATTTATATCCTCATGGAATAAGTTTTTTATTATAATTTTTCCTAACCCTCATAACTATATTTATATTTGTTTTTAAGATGTTTAAAATACCCGAGCATGTAGCACGTAAAATATTACTACTTATTTCAATTTACTACAAAAATAATAAAAAGCTGGTTATCCAACTAATAGACAAGATCATGATAAATATAATGTGAATAGTATAAAACAGTCTCACAAAAAAATTGAAAAATCGAAACACTGAATGCGAATAGATCAATCGAGAAAAGTTTCCATAAGATACCCTACCAAAATAAATCCTGGATATTCCTGAAATTCTTCAAAAAACGTATTCCAGAGAAAGATTTCTATTGTATGATAGTGGCCATGGAGACAAAAATCGATTATTGATCTTTGCGTCGGATACTGGATTAAAATTGTTGGAAGAATCCAAAAATTGGTACGCCGATGGTACTTTCAAAGTGTGTCCTGATATTTTTTTTATCAGTTATACACTGTCTATGCCCAACGAAACGGCTCAATTTTCCCATATATTTACGGATTACTTCCTTATAAAACTGAGACTACCTATCAAAGATTTTTCGAGCAAATATTTAATCATCTTCATAATCAAAATCTTGAATATGTTTTGGTGGATTTTGAAAAGGCTTCCATGAATGCAATTGTACATTTCCAACCACATATTGCAATTAAAGGATGTTTTTATCATCTTTCATCAAGTGTTTGGAAAAAATTATGAACTTGGGATTACAAACGCGATATTCAGAAGACCAAGAATTCGCTATTCATTGCAGAATGCTTTGCAATCTTGCTTTTTTGAAGGAAGATGATGTAATTACTGGTTTTGAGAAGTCATTCAAAAACGCTTTCCCAACGAATTTGATGTAATAATTGACTATTTTAAAGATTATTACGTTGGTAGATTTAGAATGTACGCGGTACTCGTCTATTTTCCATCAAATCGTGGAATATGTTTGATCTAACAGATGAAAAATTACGACGGTTTTCTTCAAAAAAGCATCATGTCATCCAGTTCTCTGGAAGTTCCTTGAACTTTAAAGGATGAAGAGAACTGGATTCGTGTTGAGATTGTCCAACAACTTGCTGGTCATCCCTCACGTGCTCAAAAAAAATATCGTGATACTAATCAACGTATTTTGGCTATTATAAATGATTATGATAATCGAGATAAATTGATTATTTACGAGCGATTGCTCATAATATTACATTTTAAAACTAATATTTGTGTAAGTCCATGTTATTCATTTATTTAAGTTATCATTAGTTGTTTAAATAGAATATATATATATATGAGAAAATTATCTAAAAAGTATGTCATTACCAATTACTGTTTTTAATGCTAAGTATTTAATCTATTTAAAAAATAATTTTTCTTATTTGTCATATTTATATTTTGTATATGCTTTTTTCCTGAAATAGAAAATATATTACTTAAAAAGTCGACCAAATGTAGTTCATTAAAAAGTGTGAATAACAAATATAATATTACAGATTACTAAGTTACTGTATTAATGTCATTTAATAAAAGAAACCAAAAAATATTATCTAAATTAAACTTTTTCTATGGTTTTCTGGTGAGAAAATATATTATAAAATCTTCAAAAAAGTAATTAATATAACCCGAGGTTCCAAGACCTGTAAAATGGCATATATATATATATATATATATATATATATATATATATATATATATATAATATATATATATATATATATATATATATATATATATATAATCATATAAGTTTTTTTACATTTAAAATCTTTTAATATTTCTTTTTTACAATTGAATAGAATTTTGAATTTTCGAAAGAGTATTAAAAAAGACTTGAAACAAAAAGTTGTAGAAAAAAAGGTTTTATTGTTTAGCACAAATATTTGTCTACTTATCAATCCCCGAAGTTGAGACTTGAAAATGTACTTTCTAGCTTAATATCTTTATAATCATTGGTAACATTGAAAACTAGTTTTACGAAGTATTTTTGTAAGTTTCAAAGTCTATAACTTTGGGTATGTTTTTGACTTAAACGTATTCTTGTGATCCATTTATCGTTAATTATCGATTGAAAGACTCATGACTCCAGTTGGGGGTCAGGATTTTCTCTATAACGTCCTCTGTATGGGCTGGTGTCCCGTCCTGCATCAAACAGACTTTGTTGGCCCACCTCTTGCCTCAGATGCCCTCAGCTCAGGTCTCGATGGAAATGGTTGGCACCAGGGCGCCTTGAGAACTTATTCAAGTCAGTTATGTTGTTGTGTTTTTTTTGTGTCATGGACATCAATTTTATAACGTTTTAGACCATCATATCAGTGACAGGCATACCTTTTAAGAGTCAGTTTAAATGATTCCAAACTGACCTATGAGAAGACATTTTGTTCTTATGTCCACATGCACAACTGCGAGTGAAATGATGCTATAATTGTAATGCCAACTGCTTTTTTAGCATTCACTCTCCTTTTCTATCAACCACTTAAATTGACGTCCTCATTTGTTATTATCTTTAACAGGCTGGCTTTTTGCGCAGGAGTTATTTTCTTCTTTAATTCTTTGCTCATAAATTTCTTAATCACGATTGATCTATTATCCCGGTAACATCATAATGACTATCTCGATAGTAAGTTTTTTTAAATAATTTTGCTATTCAGTGTTGTAAAAGCAATACTCTGTTATTTTTTCCAGAAAATTTCCACCCGAACCCTTTCGATCATTGCTAAAGACAAAAAGATCCTCTATGCACAAGTTCATTTGGAACGGCTTGAATTGCCTGGACCATTTTTTCTCCCTCTCCATAGTCCTTCATCTTCATCGCCAACTCTAAAAAGGAGAAAATTTAGTTTTGCTGAGAAAGACAAGAATATTTCTGATCAAGTTGTTCTGAAGCCAATGGATGTTTCTTGTGAAGTAGTTAATGGACCAGAAGAGGGATTGTCCATTTCTCTCTGTCTCCTGACTCCTGTCCCATCACCTCAAGCAGAATTGAATCCTCTTGACTGGAGTGAATTTAGTCTGTCAGACTTAGGCTACAGGCATTTGGAGAAAGAAGAATCTGGGGATTCTACTCGAGCTCCAGATGGACCATCCTCCCCAATAATTTCAACATTGGGGGACCCTGCGGCCTCCCCAGTGGATCAACACCCTGTAGCCTCCAATGACTCTATTGAAAAGAAAAACAAGATGCCAAAATATTCTTCTACGACAAAAGCA
Source organism: Caligus rogercresseyi (assembly GCA_013387185.1). Taxonomy (NCBI): domain Eukaryota; kingdom Metazoa; phylum Arthropoda; class Copepoda; order Siphonostomatoida; family Caligidae; genus Caligus; species Caligus rogercresseyi. Next base: position 5,085,622 of record CP045908.1, read on the forward strand.
ATTAAGTGCACATCTTGTCTCCACACCACCATACATAAAACTGCTCTGGTCAACCACTATAAAAACGTACATAATTTGGATTGGCATCAAGTGAAGGGCTTGCATGAGGATACTGCGTTCCATCTTAGGAAGTATTGTAAATGGTGCCACAAATACGTTGTGGTTTTGTAAGTTTGAAAAAACTTATTTTCTATGTATATTTTTTTTTTACACAATTTATATTTTCAGAAAAAGACATTATCCCAAGTGTATATGGAAGCAAATATACGACGCAAAGAAGGCCAAAACGAAGGCAGTTTTCCAGGTGCAGGATAATCAAACATTTATCCCCCTGGAAACGATATTGACGGACGTCAAAGAAAAATTAACGACTGGCTACTCAAAACGGACAGTGGATAAATATATAGCGAGTCTCCGTGGGTTCCTTTCATATTGTGAAACTATGGATTCGAATTTCAAAGTATCGAGGATGTTCGACACGTCTCCAGTCCTTCAATTCATTCCTATCTCACTTTTGGACACATTCCTGGAGAAAAAATGTACGGAAACGAGCATGAAATATGTAATGCTCTGAGAGCCTTCTTGGGATACTTAAATTATTGGAGCCTACAATCGGATGGGAACAAATTGACGAGGAACGAGGACAAATTTAATCACTTTGTCAAATGTCAATTGAGAAGCTTGATTGTCTCAGCGAGCCTCTAAGAAGGAAAGCACTCGAGGATCGAGAAAGAAGTTTGAAAAGCAAGGCCTGGCATACCATGGAAAGGCGACCCCAGTAGAGTTTTCAAATGAGTTTAGGGAATATGTACATTATATATTGACTCAGAGTCGATTAAAAGCCCTCAAGCACCATGCTGTTGATCAAGGCAATGCCAATTTCATGAACGACGACCAAGAAAATAACTTATGAAGGAATGGGTAAGTATCACTTTTTACTTCATTAATGTATCTTTATATGTAATGACTTTCTTCTCCTCTTAGTTTTATAATCCTTTGGAATGAGTAAGGGCTTCCTGGCAGACATCACTCCAAAGCCCTATGAATATTTGCAAGGTCAAAACTCTTTTTTTGCGTTCAACGTTCAGCGTTCAAAAAAAGTTGCTTTCCGTTCAGCGTTCCGTTCACAAGCTTGCATATAATTAATCTAAATAAGGCACAAGGTTCAAATTGACAACCTGCCCTTGATACCATAAATGGTCAAAAAATAAATGAAGAACGAATAATATCTATTTATACGAAGTCTTTATCATTCTTCCTCTCTACCAAATTTTTCAAGAGTTCATTTACTTTAACAGCCTAAAGCGAAATCCATATTAATATCTACAACTTTCGAGATCATAAAATGACTTTGATTATAGTAGAAATGTTCTGAGTTGAAAGTATCTTTGTGTGAAGGATTGGTGACCCCGACTCCCTCAGTCGCTCTCTGAGGGACCCATGGAACACGCCTGCAGAACGTCACAATTCTACACTCTCGGCTTCCACCAGATCCAACCGTCATTTCTCCTCCTCCTTCGCGCTACATTGGTGACCCCGACTCCCTCAGTCGCTCTCTGAGGGACCCATGGAACACGCCCGCAGAACGTCACATTTCTACACTCCCGGCTTCCACGAGGTCAAACCGGACTTCTCCGTTAGCATGGAGGAGGAGGAGGCTCCATCCCTCAACTCCACAAAAGTAAGGTTCGAGGCCCGCGGCAGCAGATCCTACGCTGGATCCCCGCAACTAATGGGTCCCTGTCGCTCTCAGGATCCATGGGCCTCGCTCACCTATCTTTTGGAGCACCCCTTTCATCCACGGCGAAGGAACCCTCGCCGGATGACTCCTCACCCTTTCATTCACGGCGAAGGCATCACCCCAACGGACTTTTTCCGTTCACCTCGCCGGATGACTTCTCACCCTTTCATCCACGGCGAAGGCATCACCCCAACGGACCTTTTCTGTTCACCTCGCCAGATGACCCCTCACCCCTTCCATCCACGGCGAAGGAACCCTCGCCGGATGACCCATCACCCTTTCATCCACGGCAAAGGCATCTCCACAACGGACTTCTCCCTTTACTTCACCGGATGAACCCTAACACCTCTCATCATTAATATATATTTCTTTATATATTTTTATATATATCCACACCTGCTGAGGTGCTGGGGGGAGCTGTGAAGCGGATTGACTTGCTTATTAACAGCAGGTCAACCTACCTTCTTATCTCACACCCCAGAAGGTTCTTAATCATAAGAACTCTTGTCTGCGGCTATATAAGCTGCAGGCAAGAGCTTAATAAACACACTCTTTCACTTCATCACTGAGTCGTCATTTCTCCTCCTCCTTCGCGCTACAATATATATATATATATATATATATATATATATATATATATATATATATATATATATATATATATATATATATATATATATATAAAATGATATGTTCGCAAAGGATAAAATGACTGCACAGACGAGTAATTTTTTTGAATTGATTTTAATAGGATTGCAGAAGACAAAATAAAATACTTTATGTAGAAAATATTTGGTGTCTTTAAAAGAAAGATTAAAAATGCCTTGATATTTCAAATTTGTTTCAAAGAGAAACGATATTTTTTTTAATGAATGCATTATGTCTATATACGAATGAAAAATACTTTTATCTACTTAACTGGGGTCTAAGAAGACAAAGTAAAAATATATATATATATATATATATATATATATATATATATATATATATATATATATATATATATATATATATATATATATATATATATTATAGTGTCTTTTCACATGAAAGAGAGCCTTGACACTATAACGTTTGTTTTAAAACTGCTCTCAATTTAATTCATAATTCAGGATCGATGAGATATTAAGTAACTATAAAGTTTCGTCCCAGGATATGAATACTACCCAGACAGCCTCATGTATCCTTTGAGATAATCATATTGTTGCGGGGATCTACTTGAGTTGTTATAGGTAGAGCTGGAGTCGGATTGTCAAGGTGTTGCACTTGCACTAACACAAGATAAAAGTAATACTTCCTTACGCAAAGAGAGTCCGTTGAAGAGTATTTATATTTGAAATGAGATTTAAAGAAAAAGAAACACACATGGGTTACATAAGGTTTGGGTGAGGAGGGTAAACGACTCATATAAGTATTATATTGCTTATACTGAAAATCAACTTCAAGGTCTTGATGGCTGTATGTTACTATGTTAAAACCTCTAATATAACTTGTATTAAGTCATCCTCCTTGACCTGCCCCTTCACATACTAATAATATCTGAAATTCAATACAAGTACTATATAATAATTAAATCTGGAAATATTAATATAACAAACTAATGAATAATATACAAATATACAGAAACATTCCAAATAGATTAAATAACAATGCACATTGAACTTTGACGATACTATAATATATATAGTTTTATATAGCGTCAAGGATCCAATAGTTTCGGGGATCCTGAGATAGAAAAACGTAGGATCTCGTGCCTTTGGAGTCTAGGGTTGGGGAGGGGGGGGGGGGGGGTCTCCAAATGACTGACCGTGGAGAGATCATCCGACGAAGGAAACGGAGAAGTCGGAGGGGAGATTCCTTCGCCGGGAGGGGGCCTCCTCTTCCTCCACACTAGCGGAGAAATCCGGTTGGACTTGTGGAAGCCGGGTGTGTGATACTGCGGGCGTGTTCCATGGGTCCTTCAAAAGACGTCTGAGGAAGTCGGGTTCACCAATGTAGAGTGAAATAGGAGGAGAAATGACAACTCTTGGGGTGGTAGTAAGAGAGTGTGTATATTTGACAAGAGTACTTAATATTAAGAACTTGCTGAGGTGTGAGATAAAGAGTGGTAGGTTGACCTGCTGTTAGTAAGCAAGTCAATCCGATATATATATATATATATATATATATATATATATATATATATATATATATATATAATTATAAAGTCAGGAACCTCCGGATCAAAATACAAATGATTCTTCTAGTTCAGCTAAGAGGATGTATTCAAACGTTCTCAAAGGAGATAAACGCACTTTTAAGGGTGCAGATGTTCAAGTTAATTTGACAAGAGACTTCAAATGGGAGATCTTTGTCCTATTGATGGAAACAGAAGATGGAAAGGCTTACAAAGGAGAATTTGTTAAGCATATTAATATATACGATGTTGCAATGTTGTACGGATTTAACGAGTTCGAAATTGCAGGGGCTAACCCAGATTTGGAATTGGGCAAGCATGTATTTATACCAATTATCCAATTGATGTACGGAGCCGTATTGAGTTATTACAAAAGAGCCATAAAATTAAAGTGAAAAACGAAAACAATACAATAGATGAAGTCACCTTTCGTTTAAAGGGTATTGAAGGAATTACGGCCGTTAAGAAGAGGAGAATGAAGATAACTCTAGTTAATACTTTCAAAAGAGTGGATGAACCCAGAGTAGTCAATTTTATGAAACAATTTGGCGAAGTAATTGAGCATTATCCCAAAAGAAACCCTGTGGATAAAAGTGCCGAGGAAAAATATTCGAAATATAAAGAAATATGGAGAGACAGTGACTACGTTGTCGATATGGTCACGGATCCCTCTACATTACCACAAATTCTTCCTTTCCAGGGGAATTTAATAAAGTTGAAATTCCAGGGAGTGAGACTTCAATGTCAAAAATGTTTTAGTTTCGGACATATGAAGCACCACTGCATGGATGTGCGAGTCAAAACTTTTCATTATGAAAAAGCACTCAAACAAACCTTATTGGAGCGTAGTTCTTCTGAAGAACAACCAAAAAAGCAAAAAATATGCCCTGGTGGTAATGACATGGAAAGGTTGGATAAGAATGACCCTAAAATAAGCGATCCTGTCCCTATTATATCCTTAGATAACGTAGCGCAGATGGAGAGCTCAGAAATAGAAGCCATTAATGAAGATAATGAATCGGATGGGAGACCTGCTGATGAAATGGAATTGCGTGGAGCGGAGGAAACAAATATTCAAGAGATGGTAGTAACTTCAGAAGAAGGAGCTAGTGGAACGGCCACTACTTCAGACCATACAAATTCAATCCTTCCTTCCTCTAATCTTAATGAAAGAGAAATTACAGTCTCGGAAAGTCCCATGAGACCTCGCAAATCTCACTTGGACTTAAATAAAATAATTAATGGGCGAACCCGATCAATGTCGGCAGGCAAAAGAAATAGGCCTGACACCGATTTTTCACCTAGAAAAGGGAAACAGGCAAAAGGCACTGGGGTATAATAAACTACATATTTTAAACATGGAGACAATTTTACCGATTGGATACATCACTCTTCGAGACACAACATTTTAGTTAAAAGTTCTTATATTTTATTAAGTTATTAATTTTATTGCTTAGCCCTATTTTTATTCTCATTTATACATGAATCATATACAAACTAAAATTACGGATTTTTTCAAGACAACGTTACTCCCGAGATCCTCTCAAATATGGGATTAAAAAGAATAATCTCTCTTAATACTAGAGGCGGATTAGACAGAAGATCTAGACACGGGTTGATGAACCGGCTATTGGAAATGAAACCCGACTTGATTTGCTTACAAGACATTAAAGCGCAAGTTGCATCATCGTGCAATTTGAACTGTACTTTATGTAAGCCAAGAATGTTTCGATGCTTTTTCACTGGATCGCACTCAAGAAGAGGAGTTTTAACCCTAATTTCGAGGAAGATTGAAAAAGCGGTGCTAGTAAGAGAGCTTTCATCCATAAGTGATTGGCATAAAATTAATATAACTATAAATGAAATCTCAATCAATGTAATAAACGTGTACGGCCCTTGTGAAAAATCTCCTTCGTTTTTCCAGTCCATAATTAACGCCCAAGTAAATGATCCAATGCCATTTCTTCTCTTAGGAGATTTGAATGTGGATCTAGATAGTAGACAATCAAGTTATCCTAACTTCAATTATCTTCAAAATCTAATACATAAGTTTTACTTGGTAGACTTGACCAAAAAAATTAGCCCGGGAGATAAAATCTCCTGGAGAAGAGGAATTCAATCATCGCGAATCGACATGGCCTTTTGTTCACCGAGTTTGATACCAATGTTCAAAACAGCCTTCTACAAGCCTGAGTCGTCATCGGACCACAAACTAATATCTTTAGATTTTCATTGTCGAAGAAAAATATCATCACCTAGAATACCAAATTGGATGTTCGAGGACAAAATCTTCAAGAAAAAATTGAGACATAATTTGAAAATAGGTTTTAGAAAATCGACCAATTCACAACATACCGCAGATAATTTTTTAAAGGCCATATTCGCCACAACTCATCTTTTAAATATGAAAAACATAAACAACCAAAAAACTTTTAATCTACAAGTAGAAAAAGTTTTAAACAGTAGCTCGATTTTTGCTCGATCATTTCTGGCAGATTCTTTAAATTTCTTTAGAATTGCTGAAGTTGTCGAGGCTGAGAGGAGAGCAAAATACAATTTGGAAAGCTGTCCATACACAAAAATCCCAAAAGCAAAGATCGGTGAAAAAATATCTGCCTCAGGAATTCAGAAGATCAATGATAATGGAACAGTGCTAACAAAGCCTCAAGATATTTTAAATTACTTCCACAAACGCTTCCAAGAGACGGTTAATCTTAATGTTTACAAGTTTCCAAGAAAAATGAAAATATCGTCTAAAGATAATAACTATTTATTCACTGAAGAAAAAATATCAAACTACATCTCTAATAATTACAAAGATGATAAAGCTTGCGGTCCTGATGGGATCAGTGGGAAAATATTCACACATTTCACTAAAGAAGTAGTGCCTTACTTACAAAAAATCGGAAGATACATGGAAAAGCAAGGTAAACTTCCAAAATCCATAACTAAAGGACGAATAGCTCTCATTCCCAAAAAAGGGGATGGTTCTGACTTTAGTCACTGGCGCCCAATAACGGTGCTCAATGAGTTTTATAGAATTCTCTCAGGTGTGCTAGCCAAGCAAATGGCACCAATCCTCAATGAAAAAATTGGAGTCGAACAGAAAGGGTTTTTAAAAAGTCGTAAGATTTCTGATATATCAAGAAACATACAATCTTCAATTGAGTCAGTTCAGATGAGGGGAAAATATGGAGCTGTGATTGCAGTGGATTTCTCAAAGGCCTTTGATACCATTATACATGGTCAAGTTATGAGGGCTGTGAAAAACCTCCTCCCAAAGCAGTTTTTTAACCCGGTGCGAGCCTTGTTAAAAAACGGAACATCTACGATTTCAATTAATGGTATCGAAAGTAAACCTATAATTCTCAAAAGGAGCTGCCGACAGGGGTGCCCTTCAGCTCCCCTTCTATTTATAGCTGCGGTCGAGGATCTCGTTAGAGGAATTAATAGGAAATACGGAGGATTTGGCATTGATTTCGGTGGGTCTCGACATTTAATCGATCTCTATGCAGATGACGTTACCCTAACCCTTGAAGGTAATTCAGAGGCACAACTCATTGCAAGAATTAAAGTCCTTGTTAATTTTCTCGAGAAGTTTAAAAAAAAGTCTGGGCTGGCTGTCAATAGAAAAAAAACTACCATTCTTCCTCTTGGTGCATGGAACCCTCAAGAAGGATTAAGTATCAATTCCATTCCAATATCAAACTCAGTTGAAATTCTAGGGATTAAATGGGGTCGAAATGGATTTCATGAAAAAAACTGGTCGGAAGTCTCAACAGTTATCGGCCATAGAATCTCTAAATGGAAGACTTTAAACTTGCAAAAAAGAGTACAAATGTACAACATGCAAGTGGCTCCATTAGTCATTTACAAGGCTTCTGCAAACCCTTTATTTGCAGAAAAGGCCGTGAAAGAAGAAGAACGATGGCTGAAAGGTTTGTTCTTTAATAATTACGTGGAGATAATGAAACGCCCGAAACGCTTTCTTGGAGGAGGGATTTCTCTACTCTCCAACATTTTACCCAAAATCTATACCAAAATTTTTGTGGACTTTTCAAGAAATCCAACAGTAGAATGGCGAAGGACAATTAAGGATGATCTCTACAATATGCTTATGATGTGCACTAACTTATCAAATAAGTTAATTGATGATATTTCTCCAGTTTGGGGAGCAGCACATCGAATAATTTGGATGAGAGAACCGTCATATTTTAATGATTCAGTTACCGACATTTTAAGAAAAAACAGAAATAAAAAGTTCTTTTTTAAAAATCTTGGCGATCCCTCACTTTTAGAAGAAATAGCAATAGCTAACAGTGTTTTATCAATTCATGATATAAACTCCCAGTCCGTTTTTAATGATGGAAGATTCCGATTCCCCCTAGCGCGTGCATCTAATAATTTTCTCATGCCCATCCCGTGGCATATCAAGATGGTTGAAATAAGTTATGAGGAAGAGGTGGATCGACTTTGGAACATACACCGTGTCCGATTAAATCTCCCTTTCAAGTGGAAGAAAAAGGTTGAATCATCGTTACGAGGAATCTTTGACAATAGGAAATTTACAGTTCAACTGCAAATTTCAACCGATTGTATAAAATTTTACAGGCCTTGCAAGGACTGCGGATTATTGTACAACACCACCCTTCATGCGTTTGTGGACTGCCATGCAGTGTCAATACTAAAATACTTCTTGAAAATAAATCTGCCAGGTCTTGAAAGAGGAAATGAAGGCTACGTTAAAGGACTCATTTTATTTGGAGTTTCGAGGGACAAAATTAGTGCCTCACCAAAAACGAGGGCAATGGACTTTGCACTTTTGAACTGTAAAGCTCTTATAGCTCAAAAGCTAACTCTATATCAACCACTAAAGGAAGAGGATCTGAGAACCATTATACTAGCTGCGTCAGCTAGGTATTTAGCTCCATATGTCAAAGTTCCTATGACCGACTTCAAATCGTGGAGCTACGCTGGAGAATTGGTGCGATTCCTTCCGTCGACATCTTTAAATCAGAAAAAATATTTGCATAAGATTTTAAAGAATTTTAGTAATTTCTTATAGATACCTTTATGAATTGTGAACTGTTGGTTTTATTATAAATGTTATTTTAATGATGAGCTATAATTCCTTTCCGGGGTATTAATTTTAAACGGTTTACTGTAATTTCATCGCGAGTAAATTTGTCGCCGAGCTTTTTATAGCCGTTTTTTTTGTTGCGGGTAAATACATCGCTTGCCTCTTTTAAAGTCGGTCAATTTTGTAGTTCGTCTTTTGTCGCAGGTAAATTTGTCGCCAAGCTTTTTTGTAGTGAAGTAATTTTGTCGTTCTTCGTTTTTTCGTAGGTAAATTTGTCGCCATGCTTTTTTGTAGTGAAGCATTTTCCGCGCTGTTTATTTTTACTTTGTGGACCTATTCATGGGGACTCTGTCTGGGGTCCCATGGGGTTTGAATCTACCGCTGACATTTTTAGGGAGAAAAGACACGCGGCTTAAGGGTTGTGCACACTAGTGTTGTCCATCGGGCGGGCATGCCCGTCCGCCCGCCCGCCCGCCCGACGGGCCGGGCTCGGGCGCAAAAATTATAAAAGTCGGCGGGCTATGTGGGCGGGCGGGCTTTTTTCATTTTTTACATATTTAATTAAATGTCTTTCAAAACAAAAAAGTCTTCACTTTTTTTTCCCTCGAACCTCTTTCTAAAAAAAAACGTCATCATTTTTTTTCCCCGGAGCTCTTTCTAAAAAAAAAACGTCCTCACTTTTTCTCGGATCTGTTGAATTGAATTTCTTTCTTCTATTAATATATTTTCCCAATGGTCGGGCGAGCGCAAGTCGGGCGCATATCAAACTAATCTGGCTCGGGCCGGGCTCGGGCTCAATTATTAGTCTTTCGGGCGGGCTCGGGCTTGAAAATCGCGCCCGATGGACAACACTAATGCACACTTAGCCTCGGGTGTTCCGCCGCGAGTTGAAATCTACGCAGGGTCAACGGTGGATTTCAACGTTATAGAACCCCCGGCTGAGACTGGCGTACCCCCCCCCCCCCCCCCAAGATTAGATTATACAAAACTCTTGGGCAAAATGCATACAAACCCACCACCAATAGGCCCTTGGGTTCTGCCGAACACAATCGGGGGTTTTGGGGTTACAAATCCACCGCCAATGGGCCCTCATGTTCCGCCGAACGCAATCGGGGTTTTGGGATTACAAATCCCCCCCCAATGGGCCCATGGGTTCTTTCAAACCCAATCAGGGTTTTGGGGTTAAAAATTCACCGCCAATGGGCCCTCATGTTCTGCCGAACACAATCGGACTGTTTTGGGGTTACCAATCCCCCGCCAATGGGCCCTTGGGTTCCGCCAAACCCATCGGGGTGTTTTGGGGTTAACAATCCACCACCAATGGACCCTCAGGTTCCGTCGAACACAATAAGGGTGTTTGGGGTTACAAACCCCCGCCAATTGGCCTCCGGGTTCCGCCAAAACCACGTGGGATGTTTTGGGGTTACATATCCCCCGCCAATGGGTCCTTGGGTTCAACCAAACCTAATCGGGGTGTTTTGGGATTACAAATACCCCGCCAATGGGCCCTCGGGTTCCGCCGAACACAATTATTATATTTTAGGGTTCCAAAAACCCTGCCAATGGGCCCTCGGTTTCCGCCTAACACACTCGGGGTGTTTTGGGGTTAAAAATCCAACGTCAATGGGCCCTGGGGTTCTGCCGAACACAATTGGGGGTTTTGGGGTTACAAATCCCCCACCCATGGGACCTCGGGTTCCACCAACCTAATCAGGGTGTTTTGGGGTTACATATCCCCCGCCAATGGGCCCTTGGGTTCCACCAAACCTAATCGGGGTGTTTTGGGGTTACAAACCCACCGCCAATGGGCCTTCGGGTTCTGCCAAAAACACTCGGGGTGTTTTGGGGTTTCAAACCCACGCCAATGGGCCTTCGGGTTCCGCCGAAACACGCGGTGTGTTTTGGGGTTACAAATCCACCGCCAATGGGCCCTCAGGTTCCGCCGAAAACAATCGAGGTGTTATGGGGTTACAAATACTTCGCCAATGGGCCATCAGGACCCGCCGAACACAACTGGGCTGTTTTGGAGTTACAAATCCCCCGCCACTGGGCCCTCAGGTTCCGCCAAACGCAATCGGGCTGTTTCCCATAAGAAATGTCTCATAACATACGCCAATGAACCTTAGATTTTTATCTTGCGACTATGAGTGTTTTAAACAAGCTCCAAACAAAATACCGGGGTATGCCAAGAGTATATAAAACATATTGAGTTTAAAACCTAATCCACGTCAATTTCCCTAATTATACCTAATTCTAACCCACGCTTAAAGAATCTGGGTCTTATCTGTGTTATACATAATTGGGGTTTTTTAAGTATGGATGAATGATCAGTTGGATTTTATTTCCATGGGGTAATTAATTTTTAGCCGTTAATTATTAATAATTGTGACTGAGGAATCAAATATTCTAATTGTGCAATTGATGCTGCTGACATTCATTATGTTGAACATTTTATGAATATGTTTTTTACGGCACTACCACATACAAGAGTATAAATGTCTAGCATAGCATAGTTGAAATCCACCGTTGACCCTGCGTAGATTTCAACTCGCGGCGGAACACCCGAGGCTAAATATATTTTAATAAAGGAAAAAAAAAAAAAGTCAGGACTTCATTTTATTTTCAATAAATATTTCTATGAATGTTATGGTATTTCTACCTCTAACCAGAAAATAAACAATACGAATACAGAAAAGGAAGAAACCTAAATGAATACATACAGCTTTAAGCATCATAGTAGAGGAATACTTTTGTAACCATGCATCTTTTTACAAAAATAGGAAGGTCAAAGCGTTCCACTACTGACCATCTTTTTGCCTACCAATGCCGATGATAATGCAAGAGTTAAAAACTAATAACATAATTACGATTCTCCTAAAAAATAAAAATAATAAGATATTGATAAATGTTTTTATCCAATAATTTGTGTTAATATTCATTGATAACTATATTAAATTAATTAAGGAGGAGGATAAATGGATCCTCATAGATGTTTATTACAGAAGGAGCTTGACAGATTTGTTCGTCTATGTATCATGGCCCGTAGGTGAGAGAGAAGTTATTTGTTACGTTGATTTACGTTTTCAACAATTATAATACCTAATTAAATATCTGTCAAACCAAAAAATGCTCAGTTGATATTTTAGAAGCTATGTCAACCATTTTCTCTGAAATGTTAAATTACTAAAAATCAAAAAATTTTCCTAATTTATCATATTATTATTATCTCCAAAGGGATTGAAATATGATTAGATAGAGCAATCATAATTTTTACTAAGGTGCTATGCTTCTATGAAGTTTTCAAAAAAGTACAGCATTTTATCATCTAGACCAGTGGCTCCCAACTAAATTCGGCTCGTTGACCCCTAACGGTCTTCGGGCACTTTCCGTGGACCCCGCCTCAATTTTGTCAAAAACGCGAATTTAAATTTTAATACGAGACATCTGCGAAGAACAATTATATTTATTTTTGACTTATATCCAGGCTTGTGAGCGTTCAGCTTTTTTGCGTTCAGCGTCCAAAAAAAAATAGTGTTCCGTTCAATGTTTTTGCGTTTAGCGTTCCGTTAGCGTTCAGTGACGACGTTTTTTTTTCGAAAAGAATTTCCCAAAAAAGTAATGCGTAGTGAGGACGTTTTTTTAGAAAATAATTTCCAAAAAAGTAATGCGTAGTGATGACGTTTTTTAGAAAAGAATTTCCAAAAAAGTAATGCGTAGTGAAGACTTTTTTTTAGAAAAGAATTTCTAAAAAAAGTAATGCGTAGTGAGGACGTTTTTTTTAGAAAAGTGAGAACGTTTTTTTAGAAAAGAAAAAAAGTGACGACGGTTTTTTTTAAGAATTTCCAAAAAAAGTGAGGACGTTTTTTGTTAGAAAAGAAATAGACAAAAAAATTCTCACGTGGACTCCCGGCCAGGCCTTTGTGGACCCCCAAGGGATCCACTGGACCACTGTTGGGAACCACGCATCTAGACCAATGGATTTATTTCCTGAAATAGTTTTAGTAAATTACACGATATTTTCCGTAGTATTTAAACTTCAAGTATCGTTTTACTTTTAACTACCTGGGTTTTACATTTCCTTTTTTTGGAAAAATGAGCCTATTGCCACCTAAAGCTCCTGAAAAATGCTAATTAAAATATGTAAATTTCTGAACTCGTTTCCTTCAAACTTTAACATCGACAATACGTTAAAATGGTTGAAGTGGCGCAACCGGAAGACATTCAGAAGTCGTTTTGGAAGAAAAAAAATAGAAGCCACTTTGAAAAAGAGACCTATTTAAGCAAATCTGAATTACAACTTCCAATGACTGTTAGGAAAGTAATAGTTTTTCTTATTTGTATAACGTAGTACCTTATATCAGTACGGTGTACCGAATCGTACTGTCCTCTAGTGCGGACAAAATCGCATGTCAAAAAATGAAAATTGCAATAAATAGCTTAACTTAATCCAAACCCAAGTGTTTCAATGTTTTTAAGTGAAAAAGTGCTTCAAATATCAACCTATACTAATATTAACCATGACGTAGTTGTAATTAGACTCAACATAAATGTTAATTGATTGTCTTTATTATAATTTATAACTCAAAAAATAATATTAATGTTTAAAGAGAAACAAAAACTTTCCAAACGAATAGTAAAGTCTATATTGACTGAAGATCAAGGTGAAAATAGTTGAAATCCCGTTTTCCTTCACTTTGATATGGCCAAGTGTGACGCGAAGAGGATGTCATTCTTTCATCCGAGCGACTGATGAATCCAACGATGAACGAAACTCAATCTCTTCACAATTGTCGGCGAAAAAAACCCAACGATCCTCCTTCTCGATCCAGGGGATGTTTAGCCCAATCAGTCAGTCATCTTTCGTGGAATAGCATTGTTGTTCCACTCTTGATCCGAGGTTTAAAGTCTTCCTCCTTGTCACACAACGCATGTCCTCTGGGAATAATCGTTAATACCAAGGGGGGCACGGCTTGAGAAACAAAAGTGAGGCTGAGGGGGGATTCAGAACACTTCATATGGAGTCCGGCCCCTGAGGTCCACCTGTGGCACTAGATACGGAATCCAGGATCTATGGAAGACAAAAAGAGAATGGATTCTAGGGCAATCACCCCCGGACTAGCACCACCCGACAATCACCCCCTGGACTAGCACCCCCACCCCCCCGTGCCAATCACCCCCCGGGCATTTACCCCCCGTTAGTAATATTTCTTATCTCTTAAAGTCCATTTATGAAGTAACTATGTTTGCTAGTTATTTACAAAGATGACGTCACTGGATTTACGCAGTCCCAGTTCTTTAGAATTGGAAACTGTATGAATTAAACGTGCATAAATTTGCAAATTTTGTGTCTTAGACCTTATATCCAGGCTATTTATGTACAACTAGACAATCATACATTTTGTAACCTATCAACTCAAGATATCTTATTTATCTCGTATAGGTCCTAATCTATTTTCTAAGAAACCACTTGTCCTAAATCGAAGACTATGATCATTGGAAAAAGTGACTATTTGAAAATCAAAAACTCATCCACTCAAATAAGTTGACATATAAATTTTATTCTTAACTTATTATATTTATTTCTTCACACCCGAAAACGTGTTCCTGTGGCTTTTTTTAAAGATAACCAAGTCCCCATTAGTCTTCACAAGCAGCGGAAAAGTAGATCAATAAAGTGGTTCACCAGTGACGTCATCTTTGTTAATAGCTGGAAAACATAGTTAACTTCATAAGTGGACTTTAAGAGATAAGAAATATTACTAACGGGGGGTAAATGTCCGGGGGTGATTGGCACGGGGGTGCTAGTCCGGGGGGGGGGGGGTGATTGTCTGGGGGGTGCTAGTCCTGTTACGAAGAGAATGAACTCACTTAAATTAATCAGGTTGTTACTGTTGTAGTTATGACGTTTATTATGACGTCATTTATCTACTTATCTCTCTTTCTATCCATGTTGCTCCGGATCTCAAATACACTATAGTTTTATTCCTATCCATATTGCTAATTTCTCTAAAATCATAGCGATTTGTAGAGCATCAAGCATATCAAATGAAGGCTTGGTATTCCAACTTTTATATAATCCAATAATTTGTTCGGGAGATACAAGGAGACGAACGAACGAACAACGGAATTCTTTTTTAATTAGTATATATATATATATATTATATATATATATA
>CP045908.1:5100891-5126560 GCA_013387185.1 Caligus rogercresseyi
GTGTAAAGGATCATTTAAATTTTTGAAATTTCTTTAAACAGGATTTTAAAGCATCTCTTAAGACGTTGAACGGGAGGGGACATATTTCCCAATCGCCAATCTAGCGTCCGCCGAGTTGTCTGTGGACCGTATGGGATCCGTAGGTCCAATGCAGCATCTCGAGCGGAGGCGGAGTGCATATTGCCCTAGATCCAGCGCTGCAGGGGACGATCCATGTAAGGCTCTTTGCCACTAGGGCTTGGCCCTAAGTAGAGCGTTGTTTATGCTTTTTGTCTCGCGAAGCCCTTTGACTTGAAAGGCCAAATAAAATATAGGCTTTGCAGTACTTTCCAGCGTTAGGTTGCATCCAAGCCCCTTACATTTAGTTTTAATGAATCTCACCAATATGTCTCACCGCTCGACACTCTGCAAAGGCGTGAATTATAGAGTTAAAATAACACACACAGTCTTGCAAGGGCGGGAAACTTGAGGATATTTGCCGAAATCAGTACTGTGAAGTAAATTGTCTTCCGTCCGTTATACAGCTAATAGAATGCCGAATACGATTACTCCACTCTCTCGGAAGATCCAGGAGTTTTAAGATGCATCGCAAATGAGATTGCACTCCGACAATCCCATATGCACAGGGGAGTTAATTTTAAAAACCCAGGCTTTAGCACATTATGGAGATTTGCCGCCCGTAACAAGGAAACCGAATCTTCCATGATTAAAGGAGTCATGGTGATGTAAGTTGTGGATAGTTAATATACCCTTATTGATTGCGAGTTTTCTCAAGATCCTCCGGAGTTCCTAAGTTCTTGAAGAATGCCTTTTTGAAGAATTATATCTTATGATATCACAACGGAGTCCTTTTCAATATTGGTGTGTTTTTTCAATGATTCTTTGGGCACACCCCAAGTAACCGAAAGGCTAGAGGTAATGCCGTTTGTTAGCTCAGAGCCAAACATAAGCCATGTAAATTTTATTAAATGAAACGCAACGCCTCCATTCACAAGAAGGATGTTTCGCTAAATTAAGGAAGACTTTTAAATAAATCTTGGGAATTATCGTAGCGAGTTGAACTATACCTCCTCCAAGAAGACCTCTCTTTCTTTTAATAGTTGGCAAATACACCTATGAAATAATGCAGCCAGCCATTGTTCTCATCTAAGATGGCTTTTTCCGCTATCAAAGGCGACGAAGAAGCTTTGTAGAGAACCAACGGAACTACTTTTGTGTTGTAGAGGTCACTTCTTTTCTGAGACGGAAATTTTCTCCATGACAAGATTTTTGCATTATGATACAGCTGGTACTTGACCAATTCTTTTCATACACGCCGGTCCGCTACACCAACAATACCCAAACCTCAATTGTAGGTTCAATTTACAAGCACGGATTGAGAGACAAAAGACTGGGTTTCCAAGAACCGATTGGTAAAATAGAGGTCTTATCTTATTGACTGATAGACCTGAGCTAATTTCAAATTTATTAAATATTCTAAAATAATCTCTATCCTTTATAATAAGCTGAGCTTCCGAGTTAGCTTGAGCATTATGGTGACGTCATCTGCGTAGAGATCGATTATAGATGAGACCCCTCAAAGTCCAGCCAAATCCGCCAAACTTTCGAATTATCCTCTGAGCAAACTCCTCGATTGAGGCTATAAACAGGAGAGGGCCGAAGACATCCTTGCCTACAGCTTTGGCCCAACTTGATGCTCTTGCTTTCTGTCCATTTAAAGAATAGTAGAGGATCCATTAAAAGTCATGCACGAACAGGATTAAAAATTTCTCGGTAAAATATTTTTAACTGCCTTTAAAATTTGAATGTGTGAAATGGAATCAAACGCTTTTGAGAAATCAATAGCTACAATAGCGCCATATTTTCCATTCTTTCTGACCGAGTCTATTGAGGCTTGAATATTAAAGATATGTCGTGAATTTTCGGTTTTTTTAAAAACCCTTTTGATGGGGGCCTATTTTTCCATTTAAAAAAGCTCCCATTTGTTGACTAGGACACCCCAAAGTATCTTGTATATTCATTTAAAATCGTGATGGGCCTCCAATGGCTAAAATCAGATCCATCCCCTTTTTTGGGATCAGCACAATCTTCCCTTGGATAATAAACTGGCATCTTTCCTTTTTTCTCCTTTCTTTGCCTACCTTCAAAGGAAGGGGGTAGTCTGGTCAGGAAATTTTGTGTAGATCTTCCCAACAATACCGTCCGGGCCACACGCTTTATTGAGCTTAAGATGTTTGCGATATATTTTGAAATGCTTTGAAAAGAGTACACTGAATCCTGATTACTGGTGAAACATTTTCTTGGGCGGGGAAAATGTCCAACTCTTTCTTCAACTAGAGTCTGAAAGCGGCGATAGAAAAAATCTAAAATATCTTGATTATTTGTAAGGATCTTCTTACCATCAATAATCTTGGAGACAGAACGGGCCAATATATTTTCCTCTCTCGAAAGGTCCCTAATTCGTTTGTTGCAATCATTTTCACGGTTAACTTTAGATTCATTTCAGCTTCCGCCACCTCAGCTAATCGAAAAGCGTTAATAGAGTCAGCCATACATGATCGAACAAGCAAGGATCCTTTCCCAGCATCGTTCTAATTGCCGATTCTCTTTCTCATATTTTACTTTTTTCTTCCTTTTAAAAGTAAAGGAAGTGGATATAATTATTTTATTCATCAGCTGTATAGCCTGAAAGGCCGAAAGACAATCTTTTAGCTAACTTCAAGAACTTCTTTTTAAGCTTGCAATGTATTTCTCATCATCCAGAAGCCAGTATGGAACAATGATGTTGCTTTTTTTTGCGCTAAACCAAAGCTCTATTTCCATAATTTTGTGGTCAGATGAAGGTTCGGAACGATAGCCTGCTTTTCTAATTTTTTAACTATGGAGGGAGAGGCCAAAGTTAAGTCCAGCCTGGACTTTTTTTTCCTCTGGACCACGAAAAAGAACAAAGTTTTAAAATTTAGTACAAATATTTTACAAACATCAATACTTTTTTGTATTTTTTTCTTCAACCCATTCAGGTGACTGTAGATACCAGTGGGAAAGCCATCATTTGTAACCAGGATCATGGTTGAACATCTCTCAGATGTTAGTTGAGTAGTGGACATAGTCAGAAGAAATTTGTTTGCCAGACAAAGTGTTCGGTAGGAGTCTGTAAATAAATTGCACTGTGACAAGATTACATAAACACAGAGGGCACTATTTTTGCACATTCTGCACTTGACACGTTTCAGTTCTGGACCTTCTACATTGCCTCGCTCATTCCTATCTCCTTCCTGTGCACCTTCTGAGCGTCTTTCCTTGTACTTTTCAAGGGCAGACAGCTTTAATCTCTCCCAGTGGGTAGATAAGCTTTTCAATTGTGTATTTTAATACATCAGTGGTCATCAAATAGCTGCTAAGATGGTGCATTGCAGTTGACGAAAATCCCTTATCCTTTACTTCAGGGAAGTTTTAGGATCGACACAGGCAAAATCAGAGCAAAGTTTCCCACCAGCTGTAAAGCGCACATGAATGCTTTGGATGATGGTGTTCATTATGAGACTATGGACATTCACCTCAAAGTCCCTCTCAGCTGCTTTCAAGGGCTTATCTTCTGGCAGCTATCCAGGCTTGCTTTTCTTTTTCTTCTGTCTTTATTCAGGAAGAGGTACCTCCACCTCATATCTTCCTTGCCCAGCAGCTCACCATTTGCTCTTTCCACGAACCGGCTTCCTTCAACCCACTGAAGTCCCGCACATATTTCTACAGTCCATCTTCTCTTCCCATCACCAGACGAGGTGCAGTCAGGATGTCTATTCCACTGGTTTGAATATATTTTGACAGTGGGGAGTTCAATAATCTTAAGAAAAATCTGGGCTGTAGACACTGTTTCAAATTTGAGGAGACACTCAACAAAGCCTTTCACTTTGGCTCTAGTTGTTGCCTTCATGGTCTGATCTTGTCACATAACAGCAGTGTTATGACCACGCCCGCATATAGGACCCTGTCTGGATTTCCAAAACCCCAAATACCTTTTTTGAGCACAGCATCTTTTGCCCGCCACCGTGTCTGGCCTATGGGATACAGCCTCCTGTGACACCTGTCAGTTCTAATTTGCTTCTACTGTCTCATCCGTTTGTATTACTCCCTAATAATGACAGCTTGTTATGTCTGCTAATACCAGAGTTAGCAAATGTGCATAGTACCAAACATGTATTTGGATGGGGCTTCTTCTGAGAACAGAGCAGAGAAGTATTTGTAGGTGCCCTTCATGTTGGCCGCTCCGTCGAGGTACATTCTACACAACAAGATACATCTAGGTTGAGGGCTACAAGTGAGTCGTTTTTACTAGTTTGCAGACACCATTGGCTCAGCATAAAATGTTCTAGAAAACAGAGCTGTGAAGTCAGACTCGCTAATTTTGGAATAACTAGTGAGTCCAGAATCAGCAAAATACTTTTTACCCGTAGATTCATACCATGCTCATGGTATTTAAGTTAGATGGCTCTCATGTAACTTTTATAAATTTGAGTATACAGAGGTATTTAGCTCATTAGATAGAACGTGGTATGGGCTGGACCGTTGGGAGGCTGTCAACGGTCGTTTATGTTCTTGAGGCTAGCAGCCCACTGGAATAGTCCCGGTACTCCCGGTGAACACTCCGCCCCGCTGTAAAGCCTTATTCTAACTTTTAACCTTATATTACGAAGGCAAATGAAGCTTACATGGAAATAAAGTTTTTAATTAGTGTCGTCACCCTGTCTGCAATGTGAACAGGTTTTTGTGGCAAAAAGTCAATGATAAAGTTTTGATATTTCTTGTTTTGCCTTGGGTTTGGTCACTGAACTATATAATAACCAGTTACTCAACTGAGAAGATCAAATCATTCGACTTAAAGAGCTCATTGATAACGCATAGCTTCTTAAATGTCTGCCCCATAATTTAGAAGAACCTTCAATGACATCTCTGGGTTTTTTGTCCTTTCTCCATTTTACTACTCCTTAAAACTTGCATTGGACATTAGATAAGATAGTCGAAGATTGTTAATGAAGAAGGTTTGAAATCCAATGATGTTAAATTATTAACAAACTGGGCTAAGGTGTTTTAAATATAAAAAGTGTTAATGCTTCTTTGTTATATACTTCGTTCATTATATTGAAATATGTAAATGCATACAGTTTTGGACATTTAAATCAAGAAACTTTTGCGAAAGTTAACAGAAAAACGGTTTTCTTTTTTGCAAAGAGAATAAGAAATGATATATTGTTAAAGTGTAAAAAACGACCTTGAAAATGTTGAAATGTCAAACATTTGTCATTTAAAAGAAGTTATTTTACCATTACTTTTAGTAACACTTTGTGTGTATTTCATCTAATTGTTATTTATATAGAGCTTCTTTGGCTAATTATAAATAGAACAAATATTCTTTGTATGCTATTCAGTTTATCCATTGCTTATAGATAATACCCTACATAATTTTTCTGAACATTTTACCCCAAAAAAAAACAATGAAGTCAGAGTAAATTTTAAGTCTAACATAGTAAGACCCCCATTTGGTAAATACAGCTACCATCACATTTTAAAATTCTACCAAGCCGCAGAAAAAGAAAGCAGCTTTTCTACAATCTAGTATTGACAATGCTCGAAGGACTCATCGATCTTCATTTAAACAATTACATGTAAATGAGTACAGAGTCACCCAGAGAGTTAAAACATAAATACAAAAAAAGGAACATATAAACTAAATATGTTCTTAAATAGAAATATATCTCCTGTGGTGAGCATTGCTCTGCATATACTTTCAGAATTATAATTATTTCCTATAATGAAGTTTATGGGGAACCCTCCGAAAGATTGTAATTTTTTAATAAGTGGTTCTCAGTTATATTAGGCGGAGAAAGATGAATTTTCCACAAATACATAGAAAAATGATGCTTTGTCAAATGTGTTGAAATATGAAGACATTGAAGAGTGTATAGAAAAAGACTATCAAAGACTTTCAATCATTAGAATAGGAATAAAATGAGGGGTACGGTTGGTATCTTTCTGATAATTTTATAGCTTAAAACTTTTCATAAACTATGATTCTGTTTAGTTTTGTTTAGCACACAGTTTTACATATTATTATAAGAGATTAATATATTCCATTTTTTTTAATTTATATGTGATAATTGGAAAGCTTAAAATTGTCATGGTGAGTGTCAAATTTATATCACGGATTTGTCTAGGTACCATACAAGATTAATTAAAAAAAGAACTAAACTATTTACACAGATAGACTATCTAAAAAGAAAAAAAGCTTACATCCGTAGTTGTCTTATCATTTCAATTTGAAAGATTGATATGAAAAGAATCATATTTTTGAGAGATACAAAATATAAGACTCGAATGGACCCTATACATTCTTGAGTTTTTTATATACAAATGAATTGAGAGTTTTTTTATAAAGACATTAGTTCCTCTGCAAATAAATATTTATAAATATTTTTTTACCAGTTTGGGGTCTTAGGTTTTTAGGTGTACAGGTCGTCATACTGATGAATAAGCTTTTAAATTAATTTGCTTGATTATATACTTTTTTGAGTTTGAAATCTTATAAGTGTATATATATATATATATATATATATATATATATATATATATAGTATATATATATACATATAGAGTGTGTCTTAGAATTTTTTTTTGCTCCAATCCAAAATCCGATCCTATCATGAGTTGTGGTTTTATAAGAACAAGAATTGCCTGCAATATTTTTTTCATCCATCAAAAATCCGTATGGCTACTTCCGGTTACTTATAAAACTCCTCCAAAAATGAGTTTTCATGCATGAGAAAAAAAATTCGTCATATAATATGGGTATAAAAATACTTTTTTATTATATTAAAAAATCGATTTGTTTTATAAAAAATGGTGTTTTGCAACATGGTTGTTGACCGTAGTAAAGAAATTCGTACATATAGCGTAAGGTAATAAAAATCGATTATTTTCTTTTTTTTATTCTTTTTTAAATATGAGTATTAAAAAAATTGCTCGTTAAACATAAATTGACATTTTCTATACAAATTACTTTATTATTTTAACTTTTTTACAAAACATACAGATAAATATTTTTAATTTATAAAATAATAAAGAAAAAGTTGGCAAGAATAACATATATAATTATTCATCATTTTCGAAAGCAATAAAATCTGACTTTTGGAAATCCTTTGAAATTTTCGATCTTGAATGATGAATTGTCACTAATCTTTGGTGCCTTGTTCTTTCGTCAGGTGTTTTTTTGGCTTCTTTAGTTGTTGATGCGACAAACCTTTCCACATTTTGTGAGTGACACGGGATGTCAGGTATATCCAAAAGGTCTCCTTCAATACATTTAAGAAATTCTTCATTTTTTATATTAAAAGTTAAAGGAGGCTCAGTCAAAAAGCTATTTGGAATAGTTGATAAGTCGACTAGCTCTAAATAACTTTTTGCATTAAAATTTAAGTACTTGGTTGGGCGAATGTATTGCCTAACGGATCCAATCTTTCTTTTTTCTCTGTCTTTAATGATTATATCGACTGCTGTCCTTCTAATGTTTTTGTCCGGATCAAATAAAGCTCCTAATAGAATTACTTCTGGGTGTGCAGAGAAGGAATTAATTTTGAATGAACTTTCAACTACATCTCGTTCTTCTTTTGTAAGATGCTGACGCCCTTGATGCAAAGCAAAGAAATAATGATGTGATGCATATTTGATATGAGGCTTCCTTTTAATGTTTACAAATGTTGGTCCATATATATTAAGAATCATCACAACTAATCTTGTAAGTTCTTTTGGTGGATTCCTGGTTTGAATGTAAAGTCTCAGAACAGTGGATGCTGTTGTTATCCATCTAGCATTGTGGATAGTTCCTGGATGTTTTTTTAGGAAAGCCGTTGTTATTGAATCTGGTCCATTTTGAACATTCAAACAAATTTCCAGGAAGTACTTTTGATCTCTGCTGAGCTTTTTTTTAAATGATTCATCGACGTCTGGAACACATCCTTTGATAGGTCGATATTTTATAGGTTCCGTTATGTTTGTGAAATTTGAGATAAGCATTCCTAATTTTCCTCGAAATGTGTTGGGTCCTGTTGATTTTCCATTATAAATTCAAATAGTTTTTTAAAGGGCAATTCATTAAAATGCAGCATGCAAATAACCCATTGTAAAGGAGTGTTTAGTTTCTGTTCAAGAAGCCTGATGATGCCACCTTTGTGTCCTGTGTTTACAGCAGTTCCATCACATCCCACTGCTCTTATGGAGTGAAGACTTCCATACTCAGAAATTAAAGCAAAGAGTTCACTTGCAATATGTTCTGCTTTTCCAGAAATTGGGGAAAAATGACCGAGATACTTACATTCAGGTTCTACAATTACTGTTATGTGCTCTTCCATCATTTCAGATTTTTGACAACCGGGCATGGACTTTGTAAGATCTTTGCGGCCATCAAACTTTATGCAAATAAATTCTTTACTTTCTTCCACAATTTGGTCAATTCTATTAAGATATTCCCGTACTTGTTTGCTCACTTTAGATGTTGAAAGTAAATTATGGGGAGAAGCTAACTTTAAATCCCTTAGTAGAGCATTTCCATATGCTGCAGCAGAACGAACTGAAAGACCATATCTTATTAAAATTTGGCTAGATTCTGGAAGTTCATTCTTGTTCCGTTGTACCACTGGTTGGCATATTTCACTATTAGGTGTATCACTATCATCCAAATTGTTTCCATGATCATCAAAAATATAATTTTGTTGTCTATATTCCTCGTCTTCTTTGTTCAAAGTTGCGATTCTTTCTTTTTCTCTCTCCGTTTGTCTTGCCAATTGGTCCATCCTTTCTTGCCTTCGAACAAATTTAATATAATTATCTTTATAAGACTCACTTGTTGTCCTGTCAATAGATGATGCGATTACGAGTTTCCTATAGAAATGTTGATCCTTGTAGAAGTGAAATTCCATCTTTGGTATTTTTTTGAAGGAGTCACATGTGCAATTTTTCTCGGTAAAATAACTCATTTTCTTATTCTTATAACAAGGGCATAGAGCAATGTCAAAAAGAACCGACATTTTTTCCAAAAGCTCGCCCACAACTTTATCACTTGATCGATTTTGTTTATTCATCTTATTTGTATGGTCCTTCATAGCCAATAAGAATCTGTCAATTTTTTGTGACAAATATTTTATGTCGTAAGAAGGGATGCTAGCCATTTCCCAAATGTTTTTGACTTTCATAGATATTGTTTTGACGATTTGAAGATGCTCTTTTCTCGAAAGTTTTGCTCTATTTGGATGTTGATATTTAATGTAGAGGTAATATCTTATTAAGTCTAGCTCACTTGGGAGAGTATTCAAAGGGATGTCGCAGGCACTTCCGAATAAAAAGTGTTCTGAATTGGTCCTTGTTCCTGACGCCATGTTGAATATAACTATTTTGCTTATATGGATAATTTTTAAACTAGGTAGAATAGCTTTATAAAACAAAGAATATTTTTGTAACTGCCCAATGCGTACTTAAGTTATTTTTCCTTCGAAGAACGTCGTAATTAATAACTACACAAAGAGAAATATTTCATTTCAATTTAAAATGCGCTTTATATTACCTTACGCTATATGTACGAATTTCTTTACTACGGTCAACAACCATGTTGCAAAACACCATTTTTATAAAACAAATCGATTTTTTTATATAATAAAAAAGTATTTTTATACCCATATTATATGACGAATTTTTTTTTCATGCATGAAAACTCATTTTTGGAGGAGTTTTATAAGTAACCGGAAGTGTTGACCGGAAGTAGCCATACGGATTTTTGATGGATGAAAAAAATATTGCAGGCAATTCTTGTTCTTATAAAACCACAACTCATGATAGGATCGGATTTTGGATTGGAGCAAAAAAAATTCTAAGACACACTCTAATATACAGCCCCGTGCAGGTAAATTGGAACAAGTTTATGGCCTCCAGGATCAATAAGGAGAGGTTCTAGAGAAATATTTATAAAACAAAAAATACACTTAGACAATTATGGTCAACTTTTATTCAATGTGTCCTCCTCCAGCTTCCTCCACAGTCTCCACACGGGACCTGAATGCCCTCACTGACCTGGACACCGCCGCAGCCTCCAAGGACATGGCCACAGACGTGATGGACGACTTAAGGGCCTCCACAGAGTTGTGGTGGGTCGCACAGGCATCCCCCTCCACTTCCCCTACAGGTAGTAGTCACAAGGGTTGAGATCTGGGGAGTTGGAGGGCCAGGTCTGAGGATCCCAGAAGTGAGGCCCGTTTTCCTTGAGCCATGCCTGCACAGTCTTGGCCTTGTGGGCGGGGGCAGAGTCCTGCTGAAAGGTGTACTTCCTCCCAGAGGCCACAGTGTCTATCCAAGGCTTGACCACGTTACTGAGGACCTCCAAGTACACCTCCTGTTGACCTTTTGCTTGGCTCAAAGAAGTGTGGCGGCATGACGTGGCCCTCACTGCTGATGGCACCCAGGACCATCACTGCAGCCGGGTTCTTTGTCCTGAAGACATGGGGACCTCAGAAGCCTCCCTACAGATCCCCCTGTCATTCTGCCTGTTCCTCTTTTTGTCCAAAGTGAAAATCTTCTCATCACGAAGAACCTCAGGTGCCCACCAGTGTTCTCAGAGAGCTCAGAATTTTCCTGCACCTGGCCTCCCTGGTGGCCTTCATCTTGTCTGTCAGCAGGTGCCTGACCTTCATGACGTACCTCTTATATCACAGGTCATGTTTTATGGCCTGAATATGGTGCTGCGATGCACAGAGCGGTCCTTGGCCAGGGCAGACATGGACTTGGTTGGGAAGGCATTGATGGACTTCCTCAGGCCAGCCAAGAACCTGGGGTTCCTCTTCCTGTCACTTCTGGGGCTGTGTTTGGACCTGCTGGACATCCCCGTGGTTATGGGAGTATTTAAGTGTTATTCGTTTGCCAACCAAAACGATCAAATGAGCCATCGACAATTTAGGAGGGATATTGACTTGATACAACGTCAAAGTGATCGAGTGCCTCTTGGAGGACGTACTTCTAAGTCCACCAGAGTTATAAGACTTGACAGAATAAATATTTTTTTTAGTAACAGCACTCAAGAAAGGTGTGACTTATATCAGAAAAATACTATAATTCAATGTACAAAGTGTATTAAAAGATTGCACAAGGCATGTATTCTATTTATTACAACAATTAAAAGTTCCATTGTTGATGAAAAAAGTTGAAAAAGATATATATATATATATATAAAGGAAATAAAGAACAATATTAAAATGTACAAAATGTAGTACTAGAAGTGCCAACGTTCCCAAAATGGGAACATACCAAAAACATGACTAAGAATTAGTCAGCTAAATTTTGTTTGGGGTACATTCAAATAAGGTTAAAAGATGATTACATTTCAAATTTGAAGAAAAATCGGATAACAATTCACGGAGCCCGCGTTTAAAGGGTTTAAGTTCGATATATTGATGATCAGAGAATGTGTCTGGAGGGTAAAAAACCTTTTTCACTCTATGTAAATGCAAATGATGAAGACGCAAATGCTAAATCAATTCTTGACTTGATCTTACTCCAAAACCTAGAATGGGGACTTTCCAAATTCATTTATTTTTAGCCTACTAAGACATTCCAAATATACATGCAATTTGCCAATAGGAAGAAGAAGGGATGATATATTTATGATAGCTTCATAAAAAACATTTTTTCATTTGGGTCATAAACATTAATAATGTAAAAGAAGTGATACGTAATTTGTGCAAAGCCCGAGTATTCCTGGACACAAGAAGTGATAAAAATTCTTTTAGATATAAACGTCATTACCCCTCTATTTAACCTGAGCCAGTTAAGTATTGAATATAATATTTGGAATGATCAAACAAACAATCTAAGCCAGGGATGGGCAAACTTTTTGACTTGCGGGCCACTATGGGTTATAAAATTTGAAAAAGGGGCCACAGCAGCTACATTGACTGTCCACTTTCGTTTTTGGTCCGCTCATTTTTTTTACAGAAGGGCTCAAATGGCAATGAGAAAATTCAAGAAAGAAATAGGAGTAAGGACCGGCCTAAATGTCAACGCGCCATCTATTGGCCAAACGCGGTATTGTATGGGCAGACGTAGTGAAGGATTTTTGAAGCATTATTATTTTATGTACTAGACAAGCTCGACGGGGCCGGATTAAATTGTCTAACGGGCCGTATACGGCCCGCAGGCCTAAGTTTGCCCATGTCTGATCTAAGCTATAGTGGAAAATGTAATTTACTTAATGTCTTGAAGAAAGATTGTATTACCATTCTGGTTTCATCAGAGAATGCCTTAGACTCCTCACATTTCTCCTCTTGTATTGAGAGAATAGCTTTCGTTATTTCGAAGCTTGAGGACTTATCATCAGACACGTTGCCCATGAGAAAGTCCCAGATTTGTGTTCTCTAAACTGTTTCAGCCATTCCATCAAACGAAATTCGTTGAACTGCGTAAAGGTATTTATGAGCGTCAGAGATATCTTTTTTTGTGTGTCAAATAGGACCTTTGTCTATACATTTCCGTTTAAACGTAACCTCTTCTACCGACCCAACTGAGTTTTTTAGCTTTAAAATTTGAGGAACTTTCAAATAAAAGAGACGCTCTTTATATATTGTCAGATATAATTCTGTCGAACATATATAAAAACCCGCTTCTGTGTGATATGACAATATGCAAGTTTTGGCGAAGTATTTTATAATGTTGAAAATATAATTAATCTTATGAAACTTTTACTATAAATTGTTATGCTCAGTGCCTTAGAGTAGGAGAGTCTGGACGCATGATAGCTGAATCATAGCATCGGATTGACGTATGCTCGTAACAAACAGAATTCATATCATAAATTGTTAGGGGAATTGTTTTAATATCAAACTAAATGCTTTTTGTGAATCATAAGGAAAATAATTTAATTTAGAAAGACAGAAATTGAATAAATTTAAGATAATTTATATACTTTTTATTCCGGTAGCTAGATTTACTAGTTTTTTATTAGTGTTTTAATTGTTTGACAGTTTCTATGTTATTATGATAATTGAATGATATTTTATATATCTATAAGACAAATTGTACTTTCTTTATTTTAATTGCATATTTAAATATCTTGGGTTTAAGGATAAATAATCTCTAAAAGGATATTAATATCATATTTGGATTCATTGTGTATTATTTCATATTTCATTTGCTCAATCTAGTGAGCTCATCCAAAATTTGTCGATGTGTGATATTCAAGTTCCGTATGATATCTCAAATCCATTAAATGTAGCAATTTAGAATAGGTATTTTGTACTCGAACATTTTTGCTATTATAAGTTCTATTAAAAATTGAAAAAAAAATATTATCATCTTATTAGACTTATAAATTCAGGTAATATATATTTAACTGTTTAATAGAGCTTCCATTTATTTTGTTAATGTTAATACTCTAAGGATAAATACATGTATATGGCATATTAAATTTAAAGTTCATTACCTTTTCAGAATATTGGCTTACATTTTTAGGGTTTTGGAAAGTGGAAAATAAATTCACCCATATTGGTGTCTTTTCACTCGATTAAATGGATCTGAAAAGTAGTTTTGTCTATTTCTTATCTATTGATCAAGTGTGCTGTCCGAATAAAAGAATTAAAGTTGCCATGATCCGTGGAAAGATGTTTGCCATTTTATCTTTGACATCTCGATGTCTCTGACATTCTTTTCACACAAATGAGGTTGAAAGAAGGGGCATTGCAGTCTTGACTTTAGTTTCTGATATGCCCCATCAAATGTTGGACTGCGTTACTCATTGGAAGTCTCAAAAGATTTGTCATATTTTTGGAATAAAAAGATAATTTATATGTTTCAAGATGTCTCTCATTTGATCAAAACTCTAAGAAATCATGTTTTAGACAGAGGCCATTATCTGATTGAGGGATCTATCATTATGAAAAATATTTTTCGGACTTAATAAAAATAAATCCCCAAGAATTATAAATAGTTCATAAAATCAAGGAAATTCATTATAATGCCAGAGCAATTAAAAGCAAGAGTTTTTCTAGCGCCTAACTGTTGAACCATACGACAGCTTCTGCTATTAACTATATTTTTCTGAATAAAAAGTCTCAATCCGATTTTATTGCCACACTTAACTCAGGAATAAGATGTACTACACTAATAAATCTGAATGCCTCCATGGCAGTTTTTGAAAGAAGTTTGTGAATATTTATTTAAATTTATTATTGTTTATATTTAATTTGATGGTTATTAGTTTTATTTCTATGGATCAGTCTTAGTTTTTATTTAAATTCATCTATATTTCTTATAATCATACTTCACTCATTTTATTAAACTTATTTAAAAGTTCAACAGTAATATTGAATACTCTGTCAAACTATTATATATAAGAATAAAAAATGAATGTCCAATATTATATAATTTAATCATATTATTCAACTTTATTACTAAAGTTTCTGTGAGAGTTAATTGTTTTTGTCCATAAAAAGAAGATGTCCTATTATAGTTGAAATATTTTTCTTTATCATACATTCCACGACTTGCAAAGTAAAGAAAGAAGGTGATGTAAGCAAATATCCAATGATGTCAATTCGCTTCTTCACATTACTTTCTTTATTATTTACATATACATCACTGGAGAGTTTGTTACATTTTTTCCTTTCTTTTCTACCTTACCTTGTTATATTAATCTTATTATAAGCGATAATTCTTACAAAAACAAAAAAATCTTCGATTCTTTTAATTAAATAATGACAATTGAAATATTCCTTTTAAAATATTAGTGATTTTTGTTTGTAAATTATCTCAATATTTAATTATAAGGAAATTTATAAAATATCCCAGCTAGCACGGCAGATGAAGTCTGACCAATGACGACTGAGAGCACGCCGGGGATTTATAAAAGTTTATTAAGTTAAAATTCTAAATGTAACATACCTTGTATTATATACCTTGCTCCCACCTTTTTCTATTTTTTTTCGTCTTCGTTGCTTCAGGCTTTTTAATCACTCTTTTTTTTTGTCTTCATTTTTTTTAAATCACCCTTTTTTTCGACTTTGTTTTGTTTTTATATATTTTTTTCTTCATCTAATCTCTGATTCTTGCCTTTAAAAAAAAATATTTTAACGCATCATTCTTCATATTATATTTTCGTTTAGATTTCGTGGACCTTTAATATTTTAATTTTAGTTTGCGCTGATATAACTCTCCTTTTATTTTCTTCGCATTCTTCTTTTTCGCCATCGTGAAATGATGTCTGAGGTTACAAGGGATAAACCTCCTGATAAGGTTAATGATGATTCTTCTATCCCATCTTCAATTATACAAGGAACCTCTTCAAGTGTATCTGAGAACACGGTTAATCTGGATCCAATGTTAGTAGTTCCGGAGCCAGCTCCATGGACACGGTTTTCCAGGAGGCTAATCAATCAAATAAAAAAACTAGTCGTCCCATGTCGTATAGCAGCATTGCTCGTGCAAACATAAAAAGATGCATTTAAATTGTCTCTGATGGTTCAGTTAATGATAGAAAAGGTTGGAAAAACTTTGTCTTTTTGCTCAAAGGATTGATAAACGGTCTCCTTGAGCAAAAGCAAAATGCACCCAGGAAATTTGACCCACATTGCTACAAATGCTCTCAAGCTTAAGCCACAAAGAGTCCACAGCATAAATTTGGACAGACCTCATAGACCCTTGATTATAACTAGTCAAAAAATACCATTGGATAGAATCCTTAATGACATTGTTCTTCCGATAGAAGTTGATTTCAGAGACGAAGATAACACCCCTTTAAGTGATGATAGATTGTCGCAAACTGCAAGAGATGCAGAATACAATTTCGACCTGACCTTAAAATACGGATACGGGAAAATTTGCGAACAGGCAGTGCGAGGACTATTAAACCCCTTTTGTAAAGTGAAGTCTCTTCGTGTTGGCAATGCATCTGTCTCTGACAAATTGGCTCTGAAAAAATTTCCGATCTTCGATGACCGAAGTATCAACATTGGAACACAAAAAGTTCTGATTTGATCGTTAACGTCAATGGAAACCCAAAAAACATACCATCATAGATCCCATGTGGAGAGGAAATTGAATCACTGGAGTTTCTTGGCCAGGCAAGACAATGTGCTAACTGCTTCAGGTTTGGACATTTTAGATCAAAATGTGGAGAATAAACACGATCAATAAATTTTTACAAGTCTTGGATGATGGCCAGGCTAAAGAAAAATGAAAATAAAGAATTGGAATATTTTACAAAAAATTATTATCCTGTTCAACACGATAAGGCAGAAGCTGAAATAATCATTGACATACCCGATAATACAACCCCTGAAGTGAGTACACCTATTGAACCCGTGAATTCTGATAATATAGCCCCTGAAGTGAGTACACCCATTGAACCCGTAAATACTGATAATATTATCAGTAACTCGACTGCGAATGTAATTGCACTTATTGAAAATGATTCAAATGAAAATGATGATATAGTATCTGATAGGTAGGAGCTCATGGTTCTTCTGCTTCTCAAACAAAAACTATGGGAAAGCCAAAAAATTAAATGAAAAATTAATCTTGCTGGGGCGCACGAGATCCCAGTCCCTAACCAAAAGAAACAGGAGAGATTCAAATAGTGGGCCTGATATAAATATTTATAATAATAAGAAGAAATCCAGAAAAATTCGGAATCATTTTTACAATATAAAATCACCGACCACTTCCCGTCTTCGATTTCTAAGGATATAGAGACCAGCATGGGCGTGTCAAAAATCCTTTCTTTTAATGTTAGAGGTGGTAGAGATAGAAGGAATAGGCATGCCATCATGAAACACCTTCTGTCTCTTAATCCGGATATTATTTGTTTATAAGATATAAAAACAAAGGTCTCGTCGACTTGCAACGAAAATTTGTAGGTTTTGTATGCCAAAAAATTTCCATTACTTTTTCTCGGGCACGGGTAGAAGAAGTGTGATGACTTTTATTACAAGGCGAATAGAAAAACCTCTTTTTATAGATGATTTTATCAATGACGGTGAGTGGCACAAAATAATTTTAAGCACCTCTGGTTGTTCTTTTTCTATTGTGAATGCTTATGGTCCAAATTCCCGATCGTTGTCATTCTTTCAATCAGTCATTGATGCGGAGAGACTGAGCCATCTTCCTTTATTGTTGAATGGTGATTTTAATGTAGACTTACATAAACTTCAGATCAATTATCCCAACTCAGCTGCCCTCAAAGATCTTATTCATAAACTATGTTTGGTGGACGTCACAAGATTTTTCTGTCCCGAAGATGCCGTTTCTTGGAGCTGTGGAAAAAGATCATCGAGAATCGATTTGGCACTAATTCCCCCATCACTACTGCGTCATATTAAGACAGCTTTCTATAGGCCTGATCCATCCTCCGATCACAAAACTTATTGATATTACCATAAAATATATTCCACGCAAGAAAGCTTTTCGAATTCCTAACTGGATTTTCTACAAAGTTCGATTCGCGAGATCACTTGGTGTAAATCTTGACAAAAGAGCCAACCTGATAACTCCAAAGGGAGCTTATCCATCTCTTATTTATATTATCAAAAAGACTGTTCGCAAGTTTGTCGCAAACCACAAAAAGAACTCTTTGAAAATTCAAAACGACATTGAGAGTGACATGAACTCATCTTCTATTTTTATCAAACAAGTTACTGCTGATCTTGTAAACAATTATAGAATTACCGACATCGCGGAAGCTGAAATGGAAAGGAAGAAGATCAGAGATACAAATCCAAATTTTAGATTTAAGTACCTCCCCCCAAAAAACTTGAACTCACGTCAACCATTAAACGTATTGTTGATGGTGGTAAGGTTTTAAAGACTCCAAGTGATATATTGTCATATTTTCATAAACGATTTTCAGAAGTTCTAGGTGGATATAGACTTAATTTTCAAAAGAAGAAATGTAAACAAATGCCTGAAGCGTTTACAACTTGTCCTTCTTTTAAAAATTCGAACTGAAATTGGAATGAATACTAAAAAAAACAGGCATACTGCCATTAGCATCGTGGAATCCAGACCCCTCTGTTACGATCTCCAGTTGTAAGGTTGTACAGTCAGTGAACATAGAGTGGATAAAAGTATAGTATAGAGTGGATGAAAAATGGTGTGTCTATGTCTAACTGGTTGGAAATGAATTTAAAAATTTATAGATCTTTGAAAAAATGGCGCCATCTCTCATTAATGAAAAGGATCGATCTATGTAATACACATGTGGTGCCTGTTGTTTTGTATGGGGCGACTTCGATTCCTTCACTTGCCGAATATGCAATCAAAGAAGAAGAGTCTTGATTGACCTCACTTTTTCACAAATCTTATCTTCCCGCCCTCAAACGTACCAAAAAATTTATAGGGGGAGGCTTGTGTCTCTTAGATGATATTCTTCCAACCTATTATCGTAAAATAGTTAAAAATGGGCGTGTATCATGAACCAGACTGGAGAAGATACTTCACTTCCACGGAATTTATAATTGGATTAACATGGGCACCATTTTAACAAATTCAGATTTGGAAATGGTTTCTCCCTTTTTAGCATCGATTCAAAGGATATTATGTAGATCCAATCCTGTTTATCCATCGGATACAACAATCGATATTATATACCAAAACTAGGACAACAACCCGTTTATCAAGAGATTTGGAGATCCTGTTGTTCTCGAGAGAACTGCTCTTAACCAAAATAAATTTACAGCGCATGACTTAAATAGGTCAAATTTTAACAGTGGAAGGTTCCACTTTCCACTTGAACGTTCTTTTACTGGTTTTAATCCTTCGAAGCCGTGGTTTTTAAAATTTGCACATAAAAGACCTAGATATGATGGAGCGATCTCAATATCTGAAAGATTTCAAAGTTTGTTGGGCCTCCCTTTGTCCTGGAAGAGAAGAATTCTTAAATCAACGGGTAGTATTGCCGATGGTGCAAAATTTACTGCACAATTACAAATTTCAGGACAAATCCTCAAATTTCAGCTTCCTTGCATGAACTGCGGGTTTTACTAAACAATATCTTCCATTCATTCGTAGACTGTCCAATCCTAAAGGTGTTTTAGCTATTCGTAAAGCTTAACGTTTGTGAAAATGAAGACAATTCCTCAAATATTTTAAAAGTCTATGTTCTTTTTGGTGTCATTAATCTTAAAAAGAAATCTCCCCCCAGTCACATAGCAATTTAATCTGCCTTACAAAATGTCAAATCTTTAATTGCACAAAAACTTAATACTAACAAGTACATTTTAGGAAAGGATCTAAGACCTATCCTCATTGGTGCTGCCACCCGCCACTCTGCTTTTGAGGTCAAAATTCCTGATATGGGAGCGTCAACTTGGAAATGGGCTGGAGACCTCATTAATTTTTATCCAAACAGTTCAAAATTCTATTGAACGACATAAGAAAGATTTTAAGAATGCATCGCCGTTTTGTATTGAATACAAATTAGTTTTATCAACTGTTGTTTTATATCTGGACGGTAATTTTGAACTATAATGTTCATTGATGTTTTTATTACGTAACTGTCCAGATTTGATTTGATTTCTTATGTTATCTGTATGTTTTTAGTGTATTTTTAACACTGTATTTTTTTTGCAGTAACAATTTTATTTTAGCCATGAAAAAAAATAGTGGCAAAATCATGAATATAACTCTAATTATAGCAAATTTAATTCAATTAACGTCTTTTTACATTAAATAACATTCCCTGTGGTTTATAAAAAACATTTAATTTGCCATTAAATCCAAACACCTATTCTTATACAATATGAAATTTATTTGTTATGGGTTTTTGTCAGCCACATTTTATGACTCTTCAGACTGTCCTACTCTAAGGGACTGGTTTTGCTGTTTTGGCAGTATTTGTTGTTGTATTTTATGTTTTAAAAGGTGACTAAGGCGAGGAATAATTTTGAATTACAATTGTTTATTGAAGCTTCACAAATGATTCCTTCCCTTAAACATTTTATTGTTTTTGTGTTTTTATTTCAAAAAATATATTCAACCTAAAAAACACTTCCTCACATCTATCGGCCCCTTTAAAAATCAAGCCTTCGCAAGGCCAAGTCTTGGATATACCCCAGCAATTTCTTGTTCCGTAAAGTCAAACCTGAATTCCACGTCATAAACATGTAAATGTTTATAGCGAAAAAAGAAAAAAATGAAAAAAATACTGAAGATATAATATGATAACGTCACGTACCGAGCGTAACTACTATTGAGTGGCCTCATTGACGAGGAAAGTGTGGAAGCCAATGGCAATTTTATCAAATTATTATATATTGATAAATATTTAATGGCGTTCCTCTGAAAGTTTAGAAGGTCTATCTTATTTTAGACCGTAAATATATTGAGTTGAAGACAACGTCAAAAATGTCCCTCAAATCCAATCGCCCCCTGTAGCAAGATACCAAGCTACATATAAATAATAAATGGAATCCGCAGTGAACGATTTGCATAATTGAGTTAGATTTTATTTAAACATTCAACATGCTGAGTTAGTTACTATTAACATAATTATGCAACTCGTTCATTACGGATTCCATTAATTATTTACATATATCTTGCTATAGGGTGCGATTGAGTTTGAGTGACCTTTTTAACGTTTTCTTCAATCATATATTTACGGTATAAAAAATATTTATCAATATAATAATTTAATAAAATCACACATTGGCTTCCACAATCCCAATATATTTTCTGTCTAAATAAATACACACTTTATGAGCCACAACACCGACATCTAAAATAAAAGAAGAAGGAAAAAAACACTCTGGCAGCCATTTTATGTAGCTTTTATGACGAAATATACATTTTACAAGTCTAAGAAAAACGAAAAAAAAGGAAGGGATACCCAAGGTCTGTATAATAAGGTCTGGGCAAAACAAAAACAAACATGTAGCAGTGTGACTACTCAATGACGTCACTGGAGAACAATTATATATATATATATATACATTAGGGTTGTTCTTATTTTTAAATGTTTGAAATGTTAGCAACTTTGTGGATTTTCTGTTCTTGGTGATAAAAGAAGACGACATACAAAGTTTGAACAAAATCGGTCAACATTACGAGGTCGCGTATGGGTGGAATCTATGGAAAAAGAAATATCCATTATAGACAATGAATCACGTATCCTCACAGGCGATGCTTCGGACCCTCAAATAGCAAATAAGTCGGTTGAAAAAGGGATCCCCGAGATATGCAATGCAAACGACGAATCGTTAATTTCCCCCTTGCCACTGCGGTTCGAGAGAAACCCTCATCACACCGCTTCAGAGGGCATCTGAAACAGAACCCCCTAGAAGTCCTAAAGGACACATCTCGAAAAAAAATATAATGCCATCCAGATCCAGATACGGATCGAACCGAAGAGAGCCATAACGTTGATACAGCCTTCACAAAATACGCCATCATCTAAGATACGAAAACAGGAGTAACCTAGGCGAAATTAACTCTTGAATACATTTCACAATTCAAACAGTCATGATCTCCTCATTATCACTGAACTGCAACTCCTTAATAACAATAGAAAGGAAATATGCTATTTCCAGATTACTTAACTACCTCAAACTTCCCGATATAGTCATACTTTCCGATACTCGGTGTTCTTTGGAACAACACTTTTGTTTTCCTGACTGCTACAGTATTTTTACAGCTTTTGATAGCACCTTACCTAACCCAAAAAGAGGAGTCACTATTTTAGCAAAAAAATATTTAAACCCCGTAATTGTATATAAAGCTTCAGACGGAAACCTCTTAAAAGTCCAATGTAATTTTAAAAACACTACCTTCGACGTGATAGGTGTTTACGGCCCAAATAAGGACGATCCTCATTTTTTTAATAATAAGCTCACTTCTATTTTATCTCATAACGCTACAATTATGAGCGGCGATTTTAACATAAAACTTAAATGCCAAAGAGACAGTTCAAGTCAGTCAAACCATTTTCCTCGTGCAACTGCAGCTCTTCGCTCCGTTATTACCGCATATGGTTTTAACGACGCAGCTGATGTAGTTAAAAACTACGATCATACGTTTTTCTCAGTTGATAAACTGTCTCGACCTACATCCTCAAGAATAGACCTTTTCCTTTTCAAAGGCTTCAAACCATCAGATATAAAGGATCATAGAGTTATCGACACAAAGCTCTCCGATCATCGCGCGCTATTTACAAAAATAGGTGCCCTCCTCCCTTCTGAAAATAAATGCAAGAAGTTATGGAAGCTAAACGCCTCGTTATTGGAATGCCCTGAAGTAAATAGAAATATAATTGACGTAATTGAGACTGCAAATTCATATATTAAGTCAGCGGAGGATGTTTTTTCTGTTGTAGAGAAAATGTTCAACAAAATAAGATGCATATGCAGGCAAGCAGGCGCTAGAAAGGCTGAAAAACAAAAAAGAAATCTTAACCAAATTGAAAACACGAGCAAGCAAATAATGACCGACTCAGAGAAAGCATTCAAACTGAAACAGATTTACCAAGAACATGATGTCACTCATAGAATCAAACTCAAAATGAACGAAATCGAAAACATGTCAAATTCTAGAGTTCAATGCGTTCTTCAGGAACAACGAAAAAATAACCAAAAAATGACTACTATAATAACACAATTAGGAGTGGAGTCTAATGAACCCAGCATTATATGTGACGAAATATTACATTTTTATAAAAATATATACAAATGTTTCGACTGCAAGGAATCCACTTTATGCAAAAGATGCAAGGCAGCCAACGCGGACTTTTGCAACGAACTTAGATGCAATAAAGATGATGTCCTCACCGTACCTGAAGAAGATAACAACCAAATAGAGACTCACTTAACTCTAAAAGAAATAATAATAGCAGTTCAAACGAATGCAAAAAATAGAAAGGCCCCCGGTCCTTCTGGTTTCACCTTTGAGTTTTTTAAGAAATACCTTTTTAATCTTGCTCCCATTTTACTCAAGTTTTACGAAAAGGTTATGGAAGTTGGATACTTTCCGAATTTTGCCTCCGACGGAACCATGGTACTCATTCCAAAAAAGAATAAGGACCAAAAGTACCTCCAAAACCTGCGACCTCTCACCCTGCAGAACTGCATTTACAAAATATTTTCTTATATAATCACGAACCGAATGAATAAAGTTTAAAAAAAAGTTTTACATACATCTCAATACGGTTTTATCAAATCCAAACTTATGGACGACATACCTTTTACCCTGCAAACGCTTTTAGAATCCTGTGAAGATGTGTCTCTTTTAGCTTTAGACTTTGCTAAAGCCTTCGATAGCATTTCTCACGAATTTTTAATCCGAACGCTATATAAAAAAGGTTTTGGTGATTATATAATAAGAATGATAGCTGTAACGCTATCACGCTCAAGAACGCTTATTACACACGGTAATCAGTATAGGTTCTTCCCAAACTTAAGAGGTGTCCGACAGGGCGACCCACTGGCTGCTATTCTTTTTATAATAAGTATTGACGAATTAATACAAAATATCCATTACAATAACTGCGTAATTGGGATCAAAATAGCACAAACGCAGTTAAAATGCATGTGTTATGCAGATGATTTAACGATAACCTTGAGTGGCAACCCTCTAACGACTCTTAAATCAATAAAATCAGTTTTTAACATTTTATCAAGATTCTCAATTACATCCGGGCTTTTTTTAAACAAGGAAAAAACCGAAGTTTTAACTCCTTTCAAAGATATCTTTGCAAAGGAATGGCCGCATTTTAAATACCCCGAACGCATAAAGATTCTTGGATCGTGGATCGGTTTTAACAGCTACCAATATAATCTTACCACCATAGATTCTCTTATTTCGACATCGAAAGTGTTTTATTCTTCTTTTAACTTAAATACTTGGGACAGAATCACAGCCTGGAATACATACATCGTCCCAAAAGTAATTCATCTTTTGCGCGTCACTCCCTTTGATGTAGTCACAGCTACAGGAATATTATCGGCTGAGGACGCGTTTTTGAGATTGGGAAAGAAAAGGAATATATCCTATAGGAGAGTTCATAATCCCTTGAGCTATGGTGGTCTTGGAGTTATCGATTTTGTGTTTTTGTGGAAGTCGTTGAATTTTTATTGGGTGAGGAAATTGTGGAAGGTCGATGAATTTTGGAAACTCCACCTGCATGAATTTCTCAGATATCGAAATGTACAGCTCCACCTTTCTCCTCATCGCGGTCTTAACAACATTTTAAATTCATTGAGTCTTTACTCCGTACGGATTAAAAACTTTTGTGTCGGTGCTACAGATATCGTAAAAAGATTCGAATTATCTTTGCAGTGGGAGATGCCGACGAGTGGCTGCTTGAACGATTTTACAATTGCAACACGTAACGCAGATATCGCTGCTGACGTAACAATGGGCAATTGTTTAATTAATAAGCTGGCTGAGAAATTTTACTTTGTTAGATTCGGCAATGTATACTTCATTGACCGCCCCCTATTGCCTTTTCGAATGAAAGTGTACTATACGACGACGTCTTTTCTTAGAAAATGCATGCATTCTCCTACTTTAACTCCATTTATTGCATATTTGCAGCGACGAAATATTAATGTGCCTCCTCAAAAAAGCATAAATAGTATTAGTAACAAGTTTTTAACATCAAATGAGCGATGGTTTAAGTACAGAATTTTGACCGGAACTCTCGAGGTTTCATCCAAATATTTTAAAGACGCTCGCGAAATGTGCGTATTCTGCCATCGTTCAAAGGAAACGACGGATCATATTTTATGGGAATGTCCAAAACTAAGCGGGGTCTACAAAGAAATTATCAAAATTGTAGAATTCAATTTCAAAAAACACATTGGGAAAAAAGACTTCCTTACAACGTCATCGAACGATAAAATTGATGCCATCATCGTAAAAGCACAACATATTATATATAAACTAAGAACTGAACAAGACGATAATCTTGAAGGGATTTTACCTATCATAAAATTATATACACGTGTAATTTTAAAAACACAAACCCCACCCACTTGATAGACTTAAAAAATGATTTAGACTTTTAATACATGTATTTGCCCTTCTTAATTTTTTTACTGTGTTTGTCAAATTTTAATAATATTTTTATTGTACAAATCAATCAATTAATGTATTTCACGTTTTGTTCGCTATTGTAAAATTTACAAAAATACCACCGTTGTTTGCTTCTATAATGCACTATGTTATAATTATGGCCTGTATCGGTTCCTTGTTAACGCAGTCAATAAAGACATGCTTTTTGGCCGAAAACGAGGAGGACTTCTCTAAGAAGAGCTCGTACAGCACAATGAAAGCTCCGGAGTACTCAACACGTGATCACCTCCGGGTCCACCTCACGCTCAAGAACCGCTCCGACGTTTCTCTCTTTCCATCATCAACGAGCAGGTCCCCTGCACCGCCCTCACATCTGACATGGTATACAGCAGTAGTTTCGACGCTTCGTCATGCAAAGCTCAACGTTTATCATTGAATCATGAAATATTTATATCTAAGAAATGACATTTTGTGTGCCTATAATTGTATTTGTTTTAGATGTGTTTTTTTTGTCCCTATACCTCCGCAATTGTGGAAATGAAAAAGTATAAATAAAGCTTGCCTCTTGGCCGAAAAAAAAAAACATTAC
>CP045908.1:5126660-5137609 GCA_013387185.1 Caligus rogercresseyi
GTTTATTCAACATTAAAACTAACACGAATTATATAATAGATAACATGTTATTTATAGTCAGGCTTGTTGATCGGAGTTTTTTTCTGATCGGCGATCAATAGCGATATAGCGATATTGATCGCTGATCGGAGTATCGCAAAAGGTCCCTGATCTTATATCTCTTTTGATCGTAAGAAAATCACTATAAATAGCGACCGATCATTTGTATAAAATAACTAAAAAAGAACAAATGTTTGTATTAGATTTTTGAGACAAACCCTAACATTTCTTAAACTTAACTACTGCAACATTGACCAAAATCCATTCCTGCGTCTAATATTTGTTTAGAAAACACCAAAATACAGACAGCCACTAATGGAAAAAGCCAGTGGTGCTATCCTGATATATTTTTGTCCTAAAATATACAGACAGGCGTCTATGGAAAAGTCATTGTTTTGGAGCTCATAGGCTATGAGAAAAATTTATTCTGGCATCTCTTGTCTTAAATATGCAGACATATGACAATTGTGGAGCCTGAGGTTGGAGCTCATAGGTATGAGAAACAATCATTCTGATATTTTTGTCCTAAAATATTCAGACAGGCGCCTATGGATAAGTCGTTGTTTTGAGGCTTGTGAAATGATGGAGATGTTGGTCACTTCAGCTTGTCTCCCTCAATTCAAAGTAACATTTCTCAATGAAGAAATTCAACAAAGAGCCAAAATATTTATTCTAGAAGAGACTGCCTCGTTTGATGACCAGATATCCAGCCAGCTGTCTCAAGACGTTGAGCAAGAATGTATTTTTTTCTAAACGTCGTAAAAGGTTGAAACAGCTAAACAAGAAGTAGAGCGGTACTTGGCTGATGACTCGGAAGGGCTGGACATGATATTAGCCTACCGGAGGGTGAAAAGGTCTTTCAATAAATATAATGTGCTTCCCAGTGTTTCAAACAGCGAACGTTGTTCTCCAAGACCAAGCAGATTCTGAGGAGACTAGGCCAGAGACTGGGGGACGAAAATTTTGAGAAGCAACTTCGACTTATGTCTAATAAATAGGCAAATGAAAAATGATCTGTGCAAACTTTATATTTTTCTATACTGTACTTAAATTTTTGATATGGTCGGATATTGTAAACAAAGAAAATTGTTAGACCAAGTGTGTCAATTGCTCATATAAAAAGGTAGTTTATATCGGTATAATACTTAATTTATCTGGGGTTAAATTTTGGTGGGTGCTATTGACTGCCATATAAAGATGAATACTTATAAAGGTTTGACTATCTATACATAATTTTTTACTTATAACTAGTATTACATAGTAATTATTTTGTTGATCGCAATTAAATTGATCGGATCGCTTGATCGGAAAAATCCTTGATCGTTATATCGCTAAGTCGCAAAGAATTTTCTGATCGCTATTTTTGATCGGGATCGCTATTTTTTTCCCTGATCGCTCACAAGCCTGTTTATAGTTCATAAATTAGACAAAACATAAAAACAAAATATATTAGACTCAACACATGCAAAAACCTGTTAACGTTATTTTTTTTTTTTTTGTTAGTTAAGAATTTATTGCTGTCTTACGATAGTACATACAAATACTACAATTATACAATGATAAAAGCAAATACATACATACAGCAAAAGAACACGACCACACAAAGGGGTATATGTGCTACAACAGCAAAAATGGATATTGAGCATTGCATTATATAAATTATTTTATAATCTACTTATGAAGCAATTAAATTAAAGTTAGAATCAATAATTTGTTGCATCTTTTTACATTTAATAAATTTAATCATACGAAGATCTTCATCCTCCTCTTGCATGACTTGGTATCTCTCATATGAAAGCGATGGGCATCTGTTGATTAGGTGGTCAGCGGTTTGGGACTCCTCCATGCATATATTACAAATGGCATTTGTGTTTTTCCATTTGCTCAGATGGGCCAGAAATGGTCCATGGCCTGTGTAGGCTTGAACAAGTAATTTAATGTTGGGACGTGAAAGCTCGACAACCTTTGGTTTTGGAATATTCAACATCCTATGAGTATGTTTCATTCCAAGATCCTTTTTGTATCTGTTGCACCAAACTTCATAGAAGAAGCCATCTATCACTTTCTTTATGTAGCTTGGTGGTGCTCCAACACATAAGCGATTTTTACTTTGCGTTCCTTTCTTTGCAAGGTAGTCCGCAAATTCGTTGCCTGAGATGTCTGAATGGCCCTTACACCAATCAAGATGTATATTTATTTTGGATTTTGCGTTGTTTAATACTTCTTTGCATTGCTTAACTGTGGCACTTTTTGTAAAGGGGTTTAGAATAGCAGCAATTGCTGATTGAGAATCTGACCGAATAATCACGTTCTTAGATGGCTTGTCTTGTTCAAGTAAAGCTTTAACAGATTGTGTGATGGCAATTACCTCAGCTTGGAAGACTGATGCTTCCTTATTAAGAGATATATATGATTGATAAAAGGATATATCACCTCTAGTGATTGCCCATCCAGCTCCTGTGTTGTCTTTATCGTCTTTTGATCCGTCTGTGTATATAATAATGTCAGAGTTTTCAACATGAGAGTTATCAACCCAGATACGATTGCCTGTAATGTAGTCGCTAGTTTCATTCAATTGAAGTCGATGGAGTATTTTATCACTAACGAAACGATGTCCACGACGCCTTGAAAGATTGCCCACACCATCCCAGGTATCCCGGAGAAAGAACTTTGTTCTCCATCTTGACTTTGTTGCATGTGCTTGTATGTAGAGATCCAATGGAGTGATGCCCAATACTGCCTCTATTCCTGATGTTGGTGTTGATCGGAGTGTATGAGTCATACTCATAAGTACCTTTCGCTGAATATTGTTCAATTTTCTTATTTCGACTTTCTTTGCAGTAACAGTGTGTCCCCATATTAGACATGCATATGTGATAATGGGTCTAATCATTGCTTCATAGAGCCAGAGAACCCTATCCGAAGTTAAGCCCCATTTTTGACCTATGACAGCCTTTGCCATATTCCATATTCGAGAACATTTGGCAGCTTTTTCTTTTATATGTTCAGTCCAGGTGAGTCCTTGATCGAAAACCACGCCTAGGTACTTTATTTGTGTAGCATATTTAATTACTTTTCCTGCCATAAATAGTCGCGGAAAGTATTTTGATCTTAATTTGTATGCTTTTGAAAAGACTATAGCATTAGATTTGGATGGGTTGAATGTGAGACCATTTGTTTTCCCCCATTCCAGAACAATATTAATTGCTTCCTGCATTTTATAAACAAGTGTACCAGGGTCTTTACCACTTATTAATAAAAGGACGTCATCCGCATAGCCTACAACATGGATGGCGCCATTTTTAAACTTAGTCAAAAGAGTGTCCATGATTAAGTTCCATATAACTGGAGATAGAACTCCTCCTTGTGGACTACCACGTGTTGGATTGACGCTGACTTTTTCCCCTTTTAATTCCGCTTTGACTGTTCTTGTTTTAAGAAGGTTACAGTACCAAGATTGAATGCTTTCTGGAATTCCAAGCCGTGACATAGCTATGTTTGCAGAGTGAAATTGTACATAATCAAACGCACCTGTGCAATCAAAACTGACTGCAAGTGTGCAGTGGTCTTGAAAATTGATTTTTCGATTAAGTCCGTAACTTGTGAAAGGGCTGTTTCAGTTGATAATCCCTTAGT
Organism: Caligus rogercresseyi; assembly: GCA_013387185.1. Lineage (NCBI taxonomy): Eukaryota > Metazoa > Arthropoda > Copepoda > Siphonostomatoida > Caligidae > Caligus > Caligus rogercresseyi. Next base: position 5,130,336 of record CP045908.1, read on the forward strand.
ATAAGCATGTTGTGAATAAAGTCTTGGGATAACGTCGTCCACTTCCATTGTACAATTCTCTCAAGTCCTTTAAGAATGTAGTTCGAAAGAGTGATTGGCCTGAAAGCCTTAGCTGAGCTGTAGTCATCTTTGCTGTAGTCGTTTCGGCAAAAAAGTAACTTTCATCTCTCTCCAGATCCTTGGTGTATAGCCAGTGTTGAGATTACTTCATAAAGGTTTGTGATGTAAGATATTAAATTTTTACCGAGTTGCTGTAGTACAACTGGTTTCAGCCCATCTGGTCCTGAGCTTTTAAATGGTTGAAAAGAATTGAATGATTCTTTGACCTTATTTTTATCTACATAGTTAATGTTAAAGCTTCTTTCTTCCAATGTCTATCATAGGTCGTATTTATTATACTATCAGGCAAATGAGTTTCCATAGTACTAATAAAGATTGAGCAGTGATTGCGTATATCCATCGTCTTTTTTCAGTAGTCCAATTGAGTCTTCCATTGTTAAGTTACATTTAAATAAATTTTTTTTGCTCTCGGTAGAATACATTAATAAAATATCATAAATAATATCAAATAAAAGACTATCATATTAATATATAATCTCTTGCTACGAAATAACTATAAATATTTTATAATTCCCAACACATAATTTAAAAAACTAAATATACAAACGCAAAAGTTGCTCTGATGAATGTAGGATGTTAGAAGGAAAGTCTTGGAAGACAATTCATCCACCAAACCTTTCATTATTCAAAGGAATTTTCAAATAAAAATAGTCTCTTATGTTCATTTTTTTATTAATTTTGCACATGATTTACTATAGAAAATAGCAAAATTAGAACAAAAAGAGATTTACTTGACTCAATCAGATATTTTTTGAAGCGATGCAGTCCTTTACATTATAATATTTGTTATATTTTATTGTCAATCAGGTAGAAAAAATACCATTCCGTGGAAATATGTGGGGGATCTGGTACAATTTTATCCGTCTTACTCCGCTGGACATCTCCAATCTCTACAAACGGATTATTTGGCAGTACAGGAAATTTGCCTAAAGACAAAAAATAATTATATTCAATCTTTGTTATTTTTTTTTTGATTCATGCGACATTATTTTTTATGTCTGTATTTTTGATAACAATTTTGTTTCCTTAATTTTTTTATAATTAATTTTTCTTAGATAGTGCTGCTAGATTTTAGATTAGAGATTTAATTTAAACTATAATGTTTATTTATATTATTTTTTATGTAATACTATATATCAATAAAGTCTTAAAAATTATATGATATTATTTGGATTTTTTATTCATAAGGCAAACTATTTTTTTTTTTTACAAAAGCGATACCCATATAGATGAAAAGTTTTGTGGATACATCTTTTGTTATTGACCACCGATTTATTTAACCCAGATGGAACTATTTTATATAATCTTTCGTTAGTTTTGAGAATTTTCCCTGAACGTTAGGAGAGTAAACCAAAAGCGAACGTTTTTTCGTTAGTTATTGGGAACGTTCCCCGAACGTTTTTTTTCGTTAGTTATTTATGTAACCATGAGAAAACGTTATTAGAACGTTGTTTTTTGGTAAGGTTCGCAACTAACCTTTATGGAACCAATAACTAACGTTAGAAATACGTTTGTGTTGATTGGTAGGAGGGCTCGAGAGTTAAAATCTTAGGAATCGGATACGAGGACTAGGAACAGTATTAATTTCGTCAGCTTTTTTCATTTCGTCATGGGCGGAAATGACAGTCTCCGAGCAAAAAAAAATCTTTTTACATACTCTATACTCTTTAGTGATGTGTCGTTCATGAACAACGGATCAAAAAACCTAGTTCTTTTTAGTGAACGATAGGAACTAGGTCATTTTCAAAAATGATCCGTTCTTTTCGTTCATTTTAATATTTGGGGGTGAGTTTTATATAGCCCGGATTATTTTGCCCATCACTACAAAAAATACCTATTCCTGTCGTTCTTTTTCATTAAAGCTTTAAAGTAAAGTAGCGCATCGGGGCAGATAGCTTGGAAATATTTTCATTTTATTTATAAATATTTTATTGAGTCTCTTTTTCTTTTTGTCCAGCAGATGTCGCTTTGGGATTTAAAAAATATGACGTCATACCGGGTTGTTTTCGATCTTATTCATCACATCCATTTAAATAATTACATTCACTACTGCTATTTTTAACTTATTTTCACAACCATAATTAATATTTCAATGTATAAGGCAGCGGCATTAGAAAACATTTAAAGTTTACTTCAATGTTCTATAGATAATCTAGGAGGTGAGGTTTCATGTAAAGTATCGAGAGCAAAGTTTTGCGGAGCAATAAAAATAAAAGACACAACAATGTTATTGAATCAATTGTTTAAGTCTTCGTCACTAATACGTCACAAGGGCACTGGATATATCCCAAAATTCCTACGTATTTATTTACTTAGCTGCATCAACATCAACGCCTTTAGCGGATAAATAAAACAAAAGGAAGCCAAGAAATAATCAAAAATCAGAACAAAAAGCTCTTGATGCGATACTTTCCTTTAAAGCTTTATTTTTCATATGCATGCTTACAGGCCGGGATAATCTGCGCGTGTGCTCATGTACACTTGTGACTGGGAAGGAAGGTTGTTGTTGCTAGGAGTTCTAAAAAAGAACGAAATACAAATCGTTCATTGAACGAGATAAGTTTATAATCGGTCATTCGTTCTTTGAACGAGATATGTTTGTAGTCGGTCATTCGTTCTTTGAACGAGATACGTTTATAATCGGTCATTCGTTCTTTGAACGAGATACATTTATAATCGGTCATTCGTTCTTTGAACGAGATACATTTATAGTCGGTCATTTGTTCTTTGAACGATATATGCTTATTATCAGATCATTGAACGACACATGACCAATCTTTCAATATGGGTCATATGAATGAATGGAATGACTAGTTTGAAATAGAACCTCCCAAAAGACCGTGATCATATCCGTCATCCTCGGGTTCGGTGAGAGTTTTCCGAATTTATGGAACGGGCGAAACCCCCTGCTGATAATTTATACAAACATAATCCCTTATAAAATCTAAATCATACCCGCCACTCTAGGGTTCCGTTGGAGTATATCGAATCCACTTAATGCATGAAAGCCCTTAATGATAATTTATGAATATATAACCCAAAAATCTTCCCTAGGAGCAAAATTATAGCAATCCCCCTCTGGTTCTGTGGGAGTATTCCGAGATGTATGAATCGTCTTAGCATTTAGCAATGTTCACAAGATAATTTGGCATGCAGATATGAATATAATATTCTTTTCTGGAACTTTTATTCATGATTTTATAAAATGTGGTTTAAAAAATATAGGGGGCGCTTCGACAATACATGATTATTCATTCAAGAGAAGGGACGGAAACAACGATCTATAAAGCCTCACAGCTCATGAAGAAATGTGTTCTTGATGTGTGTCCTTCCCACAATTTCGTTGCCTAGTTTCGTCCTTGACTAAAGAGAGGGATGGCGTCGTAGTGCATAAATGAAGTCTTCGTAAAAATAAACCAGTACATCTTCTAATGACGTCATCATATCCTCCTTCTCTTCAAGACATTTAGGCAAGGATCATCACGGAATCATAGTTATTACCCTGAATAGCCCACTTTTTTGTTAGGTATGTTCCAATGGCTCTTGATCAACCTCAGCCAAAGCCTTTTTCCTTCATATTCATCCTCAATTTTATATATTTTTTATATAGCTGAATAAATGGATGTCTCAAGGAAGAGAAGCGCTATTTGGACCCAATTCGAACGACTTTCTGAGGATGGAGCAAAATGCAAGATATGCAAAAAAACTATTCGTTTAAAGGTGGGTCCACTGGCAATCTTAAGAGGCACATCCAACAAAAACATGTAACTGTTCGGCTCGAAGAGATCAGATGTGATGAGGAAGACAATAGCAGTAGCACTCCTGCTACATCATCAGCCAGGATTAGTGGTGCTGAAAATTCCATCCCAACCATTAGTTCCGTAACTTCAGCTTGCAGTACCAATATAACTGAAAGTACTATTGTTAGTGCAGGTGCTTCAGTCAATAGTAATCCAAGGATCAGGGGAGCACAATCAAGACTTACTGACTTTGTGACAAGACCTGTGAATTCATTGAAACAAAAAAGATTGGATGATTTGTTGGCGCGCATGATTGCACGGGATTTGCAACCTTACTCAATAGTGGAAGATGTTGGGTTTCGAGAATTTATAAAAGAATTAAATCCCAATTATGTTTTTCCGAGCAGGAAACATCTTTCTACAAACGTAGTTCCTGATTTATTCAATCGAACACTTGAAAAAGTTAAAAATAGTGTCGACAAGGCTGAATTTGTGTGCCTAACAACCGATTGCTGGACATCTAGAGTCACAGAAAGCTACATGTCTGTGACTTGTCATTTCATTAATGAAGATTTCGAAATGGTTTCTGTTCTGTTGGACTGTTTCTCACTAGAAGAAAGACACACGTCTGAGTATCTGGCAAAAGAACTCGTAAGAGTTGCTTCAGAGTGGAACATAAATGAAAAAGTAGCGGCTTGTGTCACAGATGGTGCTGCCAATATTGTGAAAGCAATGGGACCTAAGGAGGCTGGGGTACCGGATGGCCTCACGCAATATGCTTCGCCCATCAGCTTAATCTTATTGTGCACAATGGAATTAAGAATTTTAAATCCACCATAGAAAAAATCAAAGCCATCGTTCAATATTTCCATAAAAGCACTCTAGCGTCCACAGAGCTGAAGAGACAACAGAAGAACTCGGGATCTCCAGAACTTCGTCTCAAGCAAGAATGTCCAACACGATGGAATTCCACTTTCATCATGTTAAAAAGAATTCTTGAAACGAAAGAACCTTTGATCGTCGCAATGGCATTGCTCAATATCAGCTTACCTTGTCCATCGCCAGAGGAGTGGGAGGACATCAAAACAGTCTGCGACATCCTTCAACCCTTTGATGAAGTAACAGTGGAGCTAAGTTCGGAGAGGTAAGTTTATTTTTTTTCTATTGTATCGCCATAATTTAATAATATAATAATACTACATTTGCACATAAACGTGGTAAATTATTGTAATTTTACTTCAATCTAAGCCTTTTACATTGCTTCAAATCAGGAAGATTATCAACTGCTACTACTAATGACAGTATATGGCCTAATCTTTTTTCTGTCTCTTTTAGATATGTGAGTATGTCAAAGGTTCTTCTGTTAATGAGAAGTTTATATAGGCTGACGGCAAACTACCGAAATCAAGATATTAGAAATTCTGTCAAAAAACTCATAGACTCGATCCTCATTGAAATGGAGCAGAGATTCCGCAAAATTGAATCCAATGACTTATATCCCCAAGCAGCAGCACTGGACCCTCGATTTAAACAAAGGGCCTTTAAGCGGGATGAGGACGCTGATAGGACCTATGGGCACCTCACTAAAATGGCAGCTGCAATAGTATTCCCTGATCAACAGCCTGAGGAGGAAGAGGACCCTCATGTTAAATATAGATCTGCCCAAAACAGTAGTGTCTGGAAGTTGTTTGACGAGGACAAAACTGGGCTTCAAGACACCAGGCATCCAACATCCGAAGCGGTAATGGAGGTTCGTGCTTTTAGGACAGAGGCTCGAATCACTAGGTGCTCAAACCCTCTCGCGTGGTGGGCCCAAAGAAGAAGCTCCTACCCGAGACTTACTAAAGTCATGCTAAGCAGACTTTGCATTGTAGCTACTTCAGTTCCATCTGAAAGAGTTTTTAGTAAAACAGGACAGATCTTATCAGAGAAAAGGAATAGGCTTAGTTCATCCAAAGTCCGTCAGCTAGTTTTTCTCAATTTCAATTTAAATTAAAGTTATATATAAGTTTACTATTGTTTTAAAATATACCCAAGATTATATAATATAGTGTATATAGAATAGGACGTATATGTAGACACTTTTATTATTCGTTTGTGTATATAACGGTATGTGTAGAAAATTATATTTATATATTAAAAGTTTATAAAGTGACTTGTTTTATGTCCATCATTTGTGTGTGTGGTGGGGGGGGGGGGTATTTAAACTGTTTGAACGAAATGACCGAAATGAACGGGTCTTTTTACTGAATGATCCGTTAGGATCCGGATCAATCAAAAGAACGATTTTGCCCATCACTAATACTCTTCCTAGTAACTATAATAATTTATTCTGGTACTTCTCCTGGATATAGCAAAAACTTTAAAGGCGCCAGGATGGTCGAGAAGTCGCAACCAAGTACTCTGAGGAATGTAGATCAATTCTTTACACATTCCCATAGGCCAAGCGACCTAGAAGCGTGTTGTTGTTGCTTAAAAAAAAGATAATTTGACGCCAATGACCAGACAAAAATTTACCCTTACTACTATTGAAGTTAATATTTTGGTTTTGTTTTGTTCCTTACACAAATTTAATCATAATTATTCACCATTTCTGTTCGTCTGTATGTCCGCACGCTATCTCCTCCCACATTTATGGTCGGATTGAACTTTGAAGGTACCCATGGAATCTTGGGTCAAAACGGGCCTAATAAAACTATTGGCAAAGTGATGGGACTAGAAATAAAGGGAAAAAATCAGACCTTGTCTGATTTGAACCACCTACTTGTCAAGGAAAGAGTGGAAAAGGAAATAAAAGGAGGAGAGGAGTTAAGAGAAATAGAAATAAAAAAAGCATCTCTATAACTTGAAACATATTCTTTGTACAAAGTCAAACTTTTTATGAGGAATGTTTGTACAAACAGAAAATTATTTTCTCTCCTCCTCTCTTTATTCTTAAGGTTTGTTTCACTCACAAACTAGCTCCAAAACTTACCCATACCCGAAGGGGTGAACACAGGGCTCTCAAGTCTCACGCATTTGGTGGTGTGACAACACGCATTTCCCCCCGCTTACACGCCACACATTTGTATTTCTCACGCATTAAATTATCACGGTTCGTTCGTTGAAATTATTTTCCAAAAAAACGTCATCACTTTTTTCGGAAATAATCTTTTCTAAAAAAACGTCATCACTTTTTCGGAATTCTTTTCTAAAAAAAAAAACCGTCATCACTTTTCACTAAAAAACGTCCATCACTACTTTTTTAAATATTGAACGCTGGTTAAATCTCACTCTGAACTCACTTAAAAACTTGAGAGCCCTGTCACAAGTGGGCGCCGTAGGCGGCCAAATATGCGAGTGTTAATAATTTATATTGATTCAGTTATTTTCTAAGGACAAAGATGATATTAACTTCATTTAATGTAGAAAAGG
>CP045908.1:5137709-5160502 GCA_013387185.1 Caligus rogercresseyi
TCGAATATTACTTTGAAGTAGTAGTAATATACTCTTTTTACTGCGTAGTAATATCTTTTTTCAATATTAGTTATTACTTCACAAAAGTAATATACTACTTTGAGTAATATACTACTTTTTTGAGCATTCCGAAACAATAAGTAAAGGCATTCAAACAGGATTTGTAAAATCCTCACCAAACCTAGTTTGCATTTTATAATAATCCTATTATGATATTATAATATTATAAAGTGAGCACATGGCTCAAACTTGATAAAGTGGGTGAATTCAAAGGACAAAAAAAATGACGTCTTACAATTATGAGGGCAAGGTTTAATTATCCAACCCAAGCCTCGGGTCCCGCCTGCTGATATAGCTTTTTATTTAGGGTTGAAACCCACCGCCAACTCTGGCAAGGTATAAGAGGAGTTACTTTCAATCTCATACACCCCAAGCCCTCGGGTCCCGCTGCTGATATAAGCTTTATTTAGGGTTGAAACCCACCGCCAACTCTGGCAAGGTATAAAAGGAGTCCTTACTTTCAATCTCATACACCCCAAGCCCTCGGGTCCCGCCTGCGTTATGGCTTTTATTTAGGGTTGAAACCCCACCGCAACTCTGGCTAGGTATAAAAGGAGTCCTTACTTTCAATCTCATACACCCAAGCCCTCGGGTCCCGCCTGTTGACATAGGGTTTATTTAGGGTTGAACCCACCGCCAACTCTGGAGGTATAAAAGGAGTCCTTATTTTCAATATCATACACCCCAAGCCCTCGGGTCCCGCCTGTTGATATAGGCTTTTATTTAGGGTTAAAACCCACCGCCAAACCCTATTAAGGACCCTATTTTTTATTCAAATTCAGCCCAAGTCCTCGTGTCCACCTGTCGACTTAGTCTTTTTTGGGTGTCGAAACCTACCGCCAACCTTTAGGAATGAGAGGGACCCTATTAATATTTGCAAATTTTTACCTAAGCCTGACTGGGGATAAAATATCCGTATTTATCACTCTCATTAATCCAAACCCCTCAGTCCTCGCCTTCTAAGGCAGGGGATTCCTTTAGGACCAAACCCAACGCAAACCCCTTTTGTGTATATGAGGTACCAAACAAAAAAGAAAGTAGGTCTTAAGCCTGCAGGCCCGCCCACCGATTTAGGCTTTTCTTTTGGGTGCTAACTCTATTGCCAACCTAGTAAGGCATAAGTGGGACCCTAATTTTAAGTATCATATACCCAAATCTGTCTGGTCCTGCATTCATATTATCTCACACTATTTTAAGAAGTTTGTTTTCATTTCATACTGCCCATGTCTTAATCATGGGCAGACATAGAAAAGCAAGGGATATTTTGGGCGTGTGAAAGGGAGAATGTGTGAATGGTGCATTGAGTTCAACCTCTTGTTATCACTATTCTCTTTCCTCTTTTGAGTTCCTACAGGTATACAGAACAGAAGCAAAAACAGAGATTCAAATAAAAATAAATACCTCCCGTTCCGGCCAACTTGGCCTGCTTCATAAATGAAATAAATATTCCTCAAGAGAGGAAAGAAAATAGTGATAACAAGAGCCTGGACTCAATTGCACCATTCACACATTCTCCCTTTCACACGCCCAAAATATCCCTTGCTTTTCTATGTCTGCTCATGGGGAAAAAAATATTGGTAGTTCTCACAAGTCCTATGTCTTTACTGGGGGAGAAGATCAACATATATTTTTTAAATATTAAAAAAATGTTGACATACAGAGAGAGGGGGGAGGGTTTGGGATGTGTTGGGCTTGACTGTATGTGCCAAATCTGTATAACCAAAATCTGAAGGGCCTTTTTGAGTCTTATGGCATACTTGTTCTGAGGTTTTTATGTTTATATATTGCCTCTTTAGTCGATCATATTATATCCCGAGAGGGGATGGTCATTTTGGTCTACCTCATTGATAAGATCCTAGGTTCGATAGACTAATTTTAATGCTATAATGCTTATTTATATCCTATCGGATACAATTCTATCGAACCATATAGGCAAAAAAAAAAGTAAGGACTCCTTTTATACCTAACGAGAGTTGGCGGTGGGTTTCAACCCTAAATAAAAGCCCATAACGGCAGGCGGGACCCGAGGGCTTGGGGTGTTGAGATTGAAAGTAAGGACTCCTTTTATACCTAACGAGAGTTGGCGGTGTGTTTCAACCCCAAATAAAAGCCCATAACGGCAGGCGGGACCCGAGGGCTTGGGGTGTATGAGATTGAAAGTAAGGACTCCTTTTATACCTAACGAGAGTTGGCGGTGGGTTTAACCCTAAATAAAAGCCCATAACCGCAGGCGGGACCCGAGGGCTTGGGGTGTATGAGATTGAAAGTAAAGACTCCTTTTATACCTAGCCAGAGTTGGCGGTGGGTTTCAACCCTAAATAAAAGCCCATAACGGCAGGCGGGACCCGAGGGCTTGGGGTGTATGCGATTGAAAGTAAGGACTCCTTTTATACCTAGCCAGAGTTGGCGGTGGGTTTCAACCCTAAATAAAAGCCTATATCAGCAGGCGGGACCCGAGGGCTTGGGGTGTATGAGATTGAAAGTAAGGACTCCTCTTATACCTTCCCAGAGTTGGCGGTGGGTTTCAACCCTAAATAAAAGCCTATATCAGCAGGCGGGACCCGAGGGCTTGGGGTGTATAATATTGTTAAATAGGGTTCCTCTCATTCCTAATTGGGATTGGCGGTGGGTTTCAATCCTAAAAGCCCCAATCGACATGCGGGCACGAGGGCTTTGAGGAACTTATTTTCTTTACGATAAAATCCTCCATAAATAACGAAAAGGTTGTTCTGTGTGTTTGGGTCTAATGGAATCCCCTGTCTTAAATATCAATATTGACGTGCATTTTTAATTTTATTAATAAGCAGTATTATGTCCATTGGGTGACGTCACATACATTCACAGATCATAAATTTTCATCAAAATGCCTGTCGAAATTTTTTCACGAAAGTAATATGTAACTAGGATATTACATATTAGTTATTACTTGAAAGATATCTAATATGTTTGTTCTTTCTAGTTATTGCGCAGTAATATCACAAAGTAATATATTACTCGCACGCGCGTTAGGGAACAACACTGATAATGAGTATAAACTACGTTCATTAATGGAACATTACCTAACTATGTACATAAGAGTTTTACTTATTACAAATCAATAAATATCAAATAAAGCTGTTAAAATGTAGATGAAAAAGTAGTTTTTTAATGCTAAGAGAATAAATTGATAATATGTAAAAAAACTGATGGGAAACATAAGAACAAGGAATAATCATTTTGTGTATAACGTTCCCCCATAAACAAAAAGTCAGTTGCGCTTTAACTTAGTATTTTTATAATCCGCCATTGTGGACTAAATGGAAATCTATTATTCGAGTCCCAACTATTGTGAATACAAAAAAAAACATATTCAAAAAATGCCTTGACAAAACATGCGATATTTCTCACATTTAATTAAAGGTTGTACATAATTGTTTGTGAAGGTTGCTACCTTTTTTAAGACTAAGTAAATTCAAATAAGATACTCTTTTGTTTTTTTACTCTAGATACATTCTTGTATCTTATTTTTTAAATACAATAAAAAACTCCAGAATAAGAACTTATTATAAAGCAATTCAAATCTTCGGCACTATGATCTGAGTTCTATTTTTTATATTAAAAATGAATCAATAATTGATAAAGAAGTAATAAGAAATTAAAATAAACTATAAAAATATGTCGAAATGATAATCCAAAAAATATATTTGTATATAATATAAAATATATTAAAGATTCTTAAGGGAAGTTAAAGCAAATTACAAGAACATTAATAACTTTGGTTACTATATTTAAAACATTGAATAAACGCCACAATAACATGGAGGACATTTTATTAAAAAAGCAAACTTACGCCTGACAAAACATAAATTCTTATATATATATATATATCTGACTTGTTGATTTGCCTTCATTTGTAATCGTTCCTCGTTCGCAAACGACAAATTTTTGACGAACAAAAAAAAAGTCATAGATAAAGATATAGAGAGCTTATTCCCTTCAATAGCGGAGAAACATCGTTCAGCTGTATTCTGTGTGTCCACTAATAAACAAAGTTATTTGTAATTTTGACAAAAAAAAATAAAATAAAGACAAATATTTTATTTTTCATGAAAAAAATTCTTTCTAAAAAATTCATGACTTTTAAAAAGTCGAGGTCGAGGGAAAAATTTCCTTTCTAAAAAAATGTCATTTTTTTCAGAACGACGAACAACAATTTTTTTCTAACGTCAACAAGTCTGATATATATATATATTGGTTAAAATTATCACATATCTAATCAAAAATCAATGATATTTGCTCTAAATATGGACATGACTTCGACTGATATAAATAACAACAAATACCTCTCAAATGAGGGATTGAACTTACTCTTCTTTCCTCTTATTTGAATCATTTCCTTCCAAATCCAAGTGACAATAAATAAAGCACTCCTTCCTCGATGAATAAATCCGCCCTCAATTCATCTTTTGAAGACCCCATTTTGCATATAAACCACTTTGGAGGCCTCTGAGGAGTTTGGGTTTTGAGGTGAGGTGTCTGAAAAGTTAAAGGGATTTGTTTTATATTAAAAACACGCATCCTAATTATAGTGTTGGTAGTATTTACAGAAAAATGACTATTTTATTATATAATATTAATTATTTGTTAAAGAATGACAGGAAGAGAGAGAAAAAAAAAGCGATTTAGTAATAATCATTGCATCAATGGGGGATAATTCGTCTCTTCAAGGTGTGGGATTCTTTCAGCAAGGTCCACATAAATGTGTGAAGGTCTGTAATGAATGTCCAGAAATTAAGGCAATATAAGCTATGACGTCATGTGTGTATAATAGAATAGAAGTATAAAGCTGTTAAAAATTAAATTTCACGTCAGAAAAAGATCATTGTTGTGATAGAGAAACATCGAAAAAAAGCCCTAACAATATATAAAAAGTTCATTTACGTTTAGACTCATGACATCATGCTTATAGGCCTTTAATTTTATTCATTCCTCCTACCAGACCTTGGGCAATATGCGGCGTTAAAAGGATGTTGTTGTTTTTATCATGATCTTTTTTTGGGGAGGGGGCTTATCGTAGGGGTGAGCTGGATAGGGAGGTAAGGGAGCTGAGACTGGAGGGTCCCCCACCTGTTCCTTTGCTCATTCCCCATAGTCCCCACCAAACTTGTCAAAGTCATGTTCCTCGGAAGCATTATTCTTGATGTCCGCCAGGGTATGCGCAAACTTATTCCATTCATCCGCTCCAGGATGCGCTAGCTGCTCTCCTACATCATATACCCAGATCTTCCCAGAGTCATCCCCCACAGTCACATGCAGCCCAGACTGCGTCCAGGAGACGCGATTCAGAGAAGGAGATCCCTCCACCTGAACAGAGGCCTCAGAGACCTCAGTATCATTGTTCAGATTCCATATGTCGAGTCGCCCCGTGCCGTCTACGGTAGCAAAGAGTGCGGGGTGCACAGGGCTCCAAGCCGTATCATAGACGTAGTCCCCATTGTCCTCGAAGGAATAAAGCGGCTTGTTTTCCTTCAGCGACCATAGCTTGACCGTCAATCAAAGGAGCTGCTCAGGAAGAGATGACTGAAGTCAACTGGCCCTTGGCCGTTATGCGTGCTGATCCCTGTCACAGGAGCCTGATGGCCCTCAAAGGCATCTAATACACCAGCACGTGAGCCGTGTCGGCACGCCGTATATACGGTCCCTTCCTCCGTACCGAAGACAAAGTTATTTACATCACATGCAGGGAAGGATAGGCATGTGGACGTTATGGACTTGGTCTGCTTATGTTGTAGATTAAGCGTCTCCTGAGGATCTGACAGCATGTCCAGGCTCCATGAACAAAGCTTTCCATCTGTGGAAATGGATATGAGATTATGAGCGTTCTGTGTGCCCACAACCTTCATGCAGTAGACAGGGTGCGTGTGCGCCATAGCACTTAGTGGAGAGCGCTGAACGGGCGTGCGCTTCTGCACGCGGTTGTCCAGAGAACGATTTGTCCGCTGTAGGTGCCCCCAAGGATGAGATTAGGGTGAAAGCGAGCAAAGCAAACGGACATGACGGGGCTCTGCGTTGTAAAGATGTATTCAGGTGTGTCCTTTTTAAACTTTGTGTTCCATACGAGGCAAGTGCCGTCAGGCTCGTGTGGGGCCTCGGGGTTCTGGTTGTAGCTGGCAAGAAGGAGCTCTGGGTGTACGGTGCTCCAGTCGAGTGATGTAATAACGCGGTTCTTGGACCAGCGTTCGTCGTAGAAGTATCGGTTAAGGCTCAACTTGCTTCCTGCTTTGTCTTCAAGAGCTTCAGGGTCGTTTTCGTAGTTCCCCGTGTAGTCTACGAAGACGTTGACGTCTTCGCAGAGTGCGCGCTCCACGAGTCGTGTCGTGCGATCGAAGAACTTTGAAAGTCTTCCTTCATCATGATGACTTGCTTCTCTTCCTCGCTAAGCTCCCTCGGGAGTCACGCTTGTTGTTGCTGTTCTTCTGAAGTCGAGCAGCCTCTTCCTCTTCTTCTTTTGTGGTGGCGGGTTTGATTTCTTTGACTTCGGGCATGCCATGGGTGAGGATGCCGGGTGGGAGTTTGTTTAGGTAGTTGGAAGGGGATCCACTGATGGGATCCCAGACCGGGTAGGGAGTCCTCTTCGTATTCTTCGTCGTAGGTGAGGGTATAGTAGTCGAAGCCACCTCCGAGATTGCGGCGAGCTGGGATGACGTCGGATCCGGAGTCATGGGTTTGAGTGCCTATAAATGATAAATATATATATTAAAAAGTCGTGAAGATTGAGTGTGCATTAAATAAATATAAATAGTAATCGCCTCTGTTCTATGGTTCAAAATGACAGATACTCATTGATACAAGGGTTAATAAAACAAATCTTCAAATAATACTTGCCATATCAGTAATATGTAAATGTCTTAATAAAAAATGTAATTAAGGACTTATGAAAAATGAATACTTTTCTAAATTAAATTGATACTATATGTATTGATTATTATTTCATTTATGTAGCATTTTAAAATCCTTCAATTTCAAATTAATATGATAGAAACCTCTCAAAATATCTTATTTTTCTAAGACTAATTCATTATAGGAACAAGTATATGAATATTTTAACATGTTTATGTTAGTCAGCATAATTAATGCCTATATCCAAGGGCTTTTTTATATTTAATACATACTTTCTCGAAACAGGCATATTCTTTTTAAAAATCATTTATTTCGATAAGCAATTTCAAATACAAATAAATCTTGTGAAAATTATTTCATTATTTATTGATTTTAATCATCCATCAATGTAATGGTTCGTCAGTGAATGAATCAATATCTAATGTATCTTTTTCGAGAGTGTTCGAACCTGCTCCCTCAAAATTGAAAGTTGAACATGTCTTAACACACTGGAGAATTCTTACTCCCTTTTCTATAGCAATAGTTTAGATAGTAATATAACATGATAACTACTTTTTAGCTACGCCCATTATAAAGTTAAACTATAAATATAATTAACTTGGTTCATGTTTGCTTTCATCCTTGACTTGGGATCGGAGTTTTTTTTTTAAATCGGCAATCAATGACGATGATCTAATCGTTATATATCTTTGTATCATTGAGAAATTTGAATGGTAATTGTTTTTTTTAATTTCCAAATAAAATTGTGAAAAATCTTATTTTTTTCTACAAATAACTAAATCCCTCTCTCTTCATTCAAATAAGTCCTTTCCTTTCGCATATGTGACGCTCTCTTTGGGCGGAATGTTTGTGGACTGAACATTCACCACGGAGAGAACGGGTCGCTTCTTCATTTTCCTCGCAGACGCCGGGCTGAGACTCTTCCGGGAGCCCTCCTCGGAGCCCAGAAGGAGCAGTGAATCCTCCGAGACAGCGGACAAGGATCCCATGGACTCCATGGAGTGAATCACAGAGGACACCGGAGCAATCCCGAGGTCCTCCAGGTTCTTGTCCAGGAGTGAGCGAACGTCCTGTGAGCCAGAGGAGCCGCTGGCCGTTGCCGCGGCAGAGGACTCGGCATCCTGCTTCTCCTTAAGACGCTTTCGCTTCTCCTTTTCCTCACGGATGATCTTGAGGCGCTCCTTCTTCCGCTCTAGCTCGGCCTTGCGGTCGGACATGGCACTTAAACGGCTCTTGGCGGCACTGGAAGACGAAGGCGACGGGGAATCCGTGGTGGGAAGTGTTGAAGGGGACGAGCCGACCTATGACACACACACAGACAGACAGACAAAAAGAAAGAGAGACAGTGAGAGAGAGAGAGAGAGAGATGAAGGGCGATGGGTGGATAAGATATAGAAATCAAAAATCACCAAAACGCTGTGTGACTCACAGGAAAAAATAATAAGCAAGAAGTCTGCAGTCCTCACAGAATCTCACTCCTCCTGCAACAGCACTGGAAGATGCCTGCCACGACTTTTACACTTCTTACAGAAAAGAAGAAGAATAGTATGTGTAGAAATGGTATTAGATATATTGAAAGTATGGTATGATTTGACGGTAGAAGATAATAAGAAATATGAACAGAAGAAGAAGATTTCTGATCCCCCCCCCCCTCTGTGGAAGTCTTTAGGGTGTGAGTGTGAAGGGGGGGACCTACGTCATCAAGGTTCACTTCTTCTCTTTCTGTGTTTGTGTGCTTCTGTACTGTGTGTGCCTCTGTGAACTTACCACCTCCTTTTGGAACCAACCATTTTATTTGGTGTGGGATTCGACTGGGTCTTGATATGGATGAATAGGACCACTGCTTTGTCGTCGTTTTCTTCTTGTGCCTCAGCAGCTGCTCTTACTTACTTGTTGTTATTATTGTTGTTGTTGTAGGTGTAGTTCTATTATTATAAGGGATTCAAAGTACGAGTGCCTTAAGGAGTAGTAGGCCAAAAGCTTTAAACAGATTTATTAATCCAGTGACGTCATGAGAGAAAAAGGAGGCCATCTACTCTACTGATGTAGGTATAAGTTATCATCAAGAGAATGGATTAAAATAGTATACCTTCAGCCGTATAAGTGTTAAGGCTCTCATTATTTGAGTTCAGCTACTGTAGATTGTTTTTTCTTTTCACATGAAGGAATGATGGGAAGCGTAAATCGGGATCAAAGATAAAACATGCATCTCTCAACAAACCTTTCATTTATTGGGGGGGGATTCGTTTCGGACAATAAATATCTAGTCTGTCTTATGTATATATTTTTAATTTCCCACCTGATTTATTATATAAAATGACAAATATTCTTTCAAAAAGGGACAATATTTACCGTTTTCTATATAAAATCATGAAAAACAATAAAGTCTTATACACAAGGAACTATGTATTTGCTAAAATTTCCCCTCAATCATGAAACATTATGGTAGTGAACGTTTTTTATTATATATACCAGGTTTATTGATTTATGACGTCATTGGTTATTTATAGTTTTTTCTCCTTTTTTCTGTTCCATATTTGTCCTTTTACTTTTCTGCCTTTTTAGTAAGGCCTTGTGAGTACAATATGCGGGCGTTTTCTATAAGGGAATAAAATTTATTACGATTCAATGATGACGTCACTTCGGACAGTGCTTTTTTTGATAAATTATATAGAGCCATTTAGAGAAATTATCATTTTTACAAGCAAATTATTGTCTTTTAGTCAAATTGTCTTATAAAAATAACTAGATTTTTTGTTTTCATCATAACTTTTCCCCTTTTTAACATGTCGTATTTTACATTTTTCGAATGTTTAATAGCTTAACGATTTATTTTGTTTATATGGTCCAATTTCAATAGCTTAGAAGATTCTTTACCTCGATTGAATGGCATATTTGCAACAATATGGCGACATAATTACTCTCAAATCGAATGTTGAAACTTTTCAAGGAGAATGTTGATTAATTAAATATCATTATTATTATTGGAACCCTCCACGATGACGTCATCTAACATTGGCTCTCCTTTCCCTTATACATATGCCTGGCTATGAAAGGCACATTCGGCCTTGGGGATCAATCATGAATAATAAATAATACCAGGTAACTGCTCATTAAAAATGTGTAAACTATGTGTGTTAATGAAAATGTTGTCGCGTTGGCTATAGTTATTAGGGTGACCTTGCCTTTTGCCAAACTACCAGAAGATCTACAACGGATATAAAAAGGAATCCCTACATTTACATTGGTACTTGGAGCATGTCCCTTTCAATATTGGTGTTCCGTCTTCGCCAAAACTTGATAATTATAATTGAAGGACGAAAAAATATTATTTTAATATAAATATAACTTGAAAAGCAACTCAACCCCACTGGCATGGAGTTTTTGCTATTTCTCCTGTGTAGCATCGAATTCATTCTCGCATTATTTTCCTTTCCCATTCAGGAATGGCGTTTATTGTTCTACTATTCGGGTGTGATTTTTGGAGGGAACACATTGTGGACACACTTTTGTACTCATCCCTCGGATTGAGAATGCTTATTTTTGGAATCCATATTTGTTGTATAAATAAGGATGTCTTCCTCCTATTGATCGTTCATTCTGAATTCATATTTTACTATCTAATCCCCTGATTATCTTTAATTCATTGTGTGATCGTTTAGATGAGGGGTCGGCAACTCAAAATCTTGAAAGAGACATAACGGACCAAAAAGAATAATTAAAAAATATGTCTGGAGCCGCCAAAAATTTAATTCCTTATATAACCTTCATACGGTCCACATTTTGTCCTATATATTTTTCTATCCCATCGGAAGTATTAAGCCGAGTGTTTTTCAACTTAATAAGAGTCGGCAGTCAATTTCAATTCCATAGTACTCCTGCGGAACAACCAAGGCTTAGGTGTGCAAAAACTCTAAGGCCGCGTGTCTATTCTCCCTAAAAAGTGTCAGCGGTTGATTAAAACCCCATGGTACCCCCGACTGAGCCCGCGAGATTATGTCTACAAAGTAAGAAAATAAATCGCGCGTAAAACACTTCACTACAAAAAAACTACTTGACAAAAATACCCACGATAAAAAGACGAACGAGGAAAATACTACACTACAAAAAAGCTTCGCGACAAAAATACCCACGAAAAAAAGAAGAACGACAAATTGACTGACTATAAAAGAGCAAGCGAGGTAAATACCAACGACAAAAAACGGCTATAAAAAGGTCCGCCACAAATTTACGCGCGATGAAATTACTGGACACCCATAAATGGAGATTCAATATAAGCTTCTGCTATGCATTGACTACTAGAGTACCTGAAAGTTCATTTAATATCGGACAATAAGAGACAGTAAAAAATATCTATAGCCTTCCATTTCCTACAAAATCCAAGTACACATATAATTTTATATAGGATTATAAAGTATTAAATTTCAAATAATCTCTAATAAATTATAACAAATTATGTACTTAAATGTCCTCCTTGTTATAATTTGTCCGATATCAAGTGCATATGAAGAAGTCACAGAGCAGATACATAAATAAATTTCTCTCTCTTTCTTATCAACCGTATCAAGTATCGATCGATGCTGTAGATATTTAATAAAATCTACCGAATACCGATATCGATCGGTAGAAGGTATATACCGAATACTGAACTGGCAGTAGATTTTTCTACCGAATCCAGCTCTTATAGCTATCTATATCACTATAACAGGTGAGGCTATCAAAGCCATCGTTATCATAGAGATATAAAGATATAGAGAGCTTATTCCTTCAATAGCAAAGAAACATCGTCGTTCAGCTGTATTCTGTACCTAATATAAACAAATAAATTTGTACTACGTCATCGTAAGCTGATTAAAAAAATATAAAGGTTTGTTAATATTGAACACAAAAACGTATTCCTCTGAAGAATCCAATAAGCCCTCTATATCTTTATATCGCTATGGTCCATATATAGTTTGTATGCAACGTTATGACTTGATGACGTCACATTATGATAGAAAATATGCAATAATAATAATTTTTATAATAAAGTAGCGCAACCATAGATATATATATATAAAGATATAGAGAGCTTATTCCCTTCAATAGCAGAGAAACATCGTCGTTCAGTTGTCACCATTGCCCAAAATAACAAACTATTTTGTTCTACGTCATCGTAAGCTGATTATAGAGATGGAAAGATTTGTTTATATTGGGCACTATGACATACTTCTCTGAAGAATCCAATAAGCCCTTTTATGTCTTTATATCTCTATGATCGATATGCGTTAATATTTAATCAATCTGAGTCAGTTACTAGCCTGGAGAGAGTTTCTTTTTAGAGTCTCTCTTTTTTTCTTTCCTTTTGTCTTCCTTAAAAGGTATTTCTTCAGTCGTTCACCCTTGCAGTAGCAGTTTTTTTAAATAGTTACGTAAGGCATTGCATAAGATGATTATGAGATGAAAGAAATTTTCTACTTTTCTTCCAGGTGTGTGCATCGGATTGTTTACCTTATTGAGGCTACGAACAAATAAAAGGGTCTTCACTCACATACATAATTAGAAAGAAAAAATAATAGTAATAATAATAAATATCCTCATTATCACCCTCTCACAGGCATTGATAGGAAATCAAAGAAACCTTTAATTATATGAACAATTTATACACGCATTGCATTTAAAGTCCTTCGAGTTGATAGGGGTTCATTCAAAGTTGAATGGACCAAAGTCTTAAGAAATTTGATGCATTTGCTTAAGGCCTTAAGGTGTGGCTAATAAAGTTTGTATATATAATAAAATCTCCAACAAGGCTTATCAAAGAAATTATATATATCCTTTTTTCGTACTACATAGCTAAAGAAAACAAACTTATCTCGTAATGATTGGTTGAAAAAAAGAGGAGAGTGTATAATTTTAAGAACAGTTGGTACTTTGAATAAATTCTTTACTTTACTCGTGGATGCGGAAGTGCAAACATTAATTTAGGTAGAAGAATATCATATTTCATAATTTAAATGGTTCCTTCTCATGGGTCCAGGTCTTTTACAATCCCTTGAATTGAATATCACAATATCAACTATAAATATTAATTCCCGCTTAGATTGAAAAAATGTTTAGTTTGTTTCATATATATATATATATATAACATTAATCTAAGTTTTTAAAGAGTAAACTGTAAAACACATTAAAAACAAGTTAAACCATGCAAATTTCTTATAACTCTTGATAATTTTCTCAAAATGTAGTGATAGCAATGTTTTTGAGTCGGGTCTTATTTAACCTATTCAGCCGCGAATGTCCATGCTGTGCCGTCCATCGATGGGACTTTGAATTAAAAAGCCGTGTATGTTCCTGCAGCTCCAAGCAGGATCCCTCTGATCTCTCCCAGTCTTACGGGTTCATACTTTGCAAGCATCTTTACTATCAAGGCCCTTGTATTTATAACGAAGCAAAGGATAACGCCTTCGTTTTGTCGGAGATTTTATCCCTCTTGAGGAGAGCCCAAACATGATGGTTCTCAAAATGGATGACGACCTGTCGTCCAGGCCACTAACATTGGGAAGAAAAACATTTTAAGTTATACAATGGCTGGGCAATCAACGAATGTATGACTTGTTCACTATATAACATTCCACAGTCCTTACAGGGCCTGGATAAATTTATGAGTCCTACCAAAATTGAAATTGTGCCGTGAAGATAGAATCTTTTTTTTCCAACAGCAAGGTTTTTATCATTATAACGTGCATAAAATATACATATATGTACATTAGGGGGTATTATATAAACCTAATATTAAGATATCAAAATTTATCCCCCCGCGAAAGGTGCGTCATAGGAAACTAAATGATCGTAGAGAAAGGGATTTTGGTTTGACCCCCCCTTACCCCCCCCCCCCCCCAAATTGCATTCAAAGGTTTCGTTATGAAGCAAAACTTTTTTGTTATTACTTATTTTGAAAAAAAAAATAGTTTTAACAATTTAGCAATGACCAATTTATGAGTTTGTTATGTTTTGCAAATTTTCGTCAAATTGTATTTAGTACCAATAAATGAACATAAGTGCTGACGCACCAACCATTTTTTTAAATAACGGCTCCTCTAATGTTCTTTTATAGTTAAGAGGGAAAAATAATAAAAAGGTATTCATGTTGATATTTTTAAGTTATTTTTAAATACGTTTACTTTCACATCTCATACATTTTCATACAGTAACTCCCTCCCATGGTTGAGAATATAAATCTATGACGTTGATTATATCCATAAACTTTTGCAGATAATAATAAAAAGACAAAAATATTTCACAACTGATCAAAAGCGGAGCATCTTGTCATTGTTAAAGGTAACTTGTTATTTTAAAACTTAATCTGATTTCTTAAAAAAAAATATATTGAATACATTGATCACGTATCACTAATAAGTGGCATAGCGGAAGATCAAGCGAAATAATTACTTTCAGTATTCGAAGAACATTAAAGCATTCATACTTTGGTCGCTGTTGTGTGTTACGGATGCTACACCAATGTCAGGAGTAATAAAAAGACCGGAGTTATCTCTTGAAAGACCACTTCAGTAGATTATTTGTCTTCTACACATGAAGGAGTTACCTTTTAGAGAAGTTTTTAAACATTTAGATGGCATACAAAAAGGACCTCGGACTTATGAAGGTCCCATAGGAAAATTAATTAATACAGACTTTACTAAAAATTCATAAAAGGTTCTGATATAGTTGCAGGAAATGTGAAATACTTAAATCAAAATTTAGTTGATTCATTAATCAGAGATCAAAAATATTTTTACGAAATTACATTAGATATACAAACAAGAACATTTTCGAATTCAAGCTTTGCTACAGGTCTCCAGGAGCATTACATGAGGCAAGATAGCTTACTAAAGCCAACATAAGTTTAAGAGCCATATTTCACAAAAAAGTCCATGTTAGTCTCACATAAAACTTGTAAATTTTTTACTAATTTTTAAGCTCTTATATGGTTTCAAACCAAGTCAAATCCTCTTTCATTGAAGGCTCAAAGGATTACAATTCGTCGTAATTTTATTACAAGAGATTGATGAACCTTTAGCCCCTGAAATTGAAAAAGTACTCAGAAAAAACACTTTTTTGCCCACCTAGAAAATATATTGCTTGCAGACCTAACCGATAAAGAAATGGAAACAGAATTATCTTCCTGGAAAAAGTTTTGCTTACAAAAAAGAATATTAAAAACAAAGAAACCTTCAACTACCCTTTACTATCAAAGTTAATTATAATCATTTTATAAATCTTATCGACTGGCTCTCATATAAATTTGTCGTGTCGTCCAATTTTGCCTGAAGAAAATATTTTAAATGCCAAAGAATATCCCTTTAATGATAATAATTATCCTTCAGCCATTCACAATCAGTGGAAAGAGCTGTGAAATAGTAACGAAGGCATCTCAAAAGTAAAAAAAAAAAACCTCCTTACATTTAAAACAAAGAAAGAATATACAATTTAATTTTGTGGGTCAAATTTACAGTATGAAATTAAGATGTGAAAAGTAAAGTTATTTTCAAAATAATTTAAAAACAATCAAAACTTCTTATTCTTTTTCCTTCTTAAAAACTATAAAATAACCTTAGAGCTGTTATTTAAAAAATGGTTGGTGCGTCAGCACTTATGTTCATTTATTGGCTCTAAATATTATTGAACAAAAATTTGCAAGAAATATAACTCATAAATGGTCATTGCATAAATTGTGTTAAAACTAATTTTTTCAAACTAAGGTAATAACACAAAAAGTTTTGCTTCATAACGAAACCTTTGAACGCAATTGGGGCGGGCGGGGTAAGGGGGGTGGTCAAACCAAACCCTTTTTCGGTCCTTTAGTTTCTTATGACGCAACTTTCGTGGGGGATAAATTTAATATCTTAAGATTAAGTTTCTATAATACCCCCTAATGATACATATATAATTGTTATAAACGGAAATTATTGGTTAAATACAACAACAGATAATATTCAGTATTTTTTTATATTTGGATACTTTTTTGTTCTTGTTAAAAAAAACTCATATATTCTTGTTTATCCTTTTCATATCCCATTAACATTTTAAAAAAGCCATAGGCAAAGGTAGTATAATTCTTATTGTCTTTCTTTGAAGAGGACACAAGAACCTTCCATCATCCCATCCAACAAAAAGAGACCCAAAGCCAACATCATGCAAAGAGAGCACAGTTTTGTACATTACCTTTTTTCTATAGCAACAGGATCTCCAAGGTTTTTGAAGAATACTTATATATTTTTTAATTTCTTATGGTTATAAACTAACAAATGCCCAATGATTTATTTTTTTGCCTCAAAAACCTTTCTCATAAAAATTATATATTTTCAGGCAATTATAAAAAATTTTGCACTTGGTAGTTGATAATCATTAAAAATTAAGCTTACGGCTAATTAAAATTGATACAAAATTTCAAACTATAGACTTTATTAAAATAAATTAATGACCTTCGAGAACTTTTACTATAAAAATTTGTTTTCTCTGGAGTATGAGTAAAAACTAATATTAAAACAAGCTATTTTTGAATCAACTGTTGTGCGTCTGCTACTTTGAACATTGTTCTTATTTTGATTTCTAACCAATAAATTTGTCTAGAAAACAACATGGACTAAGCTATTATCACGACGAGGAATACTCGGTGGATAGTGTCGAGATCGAGACTTACTTTGCAGGAGTTTGCTTTGTCTTGCATGTTTAGCCCTACAAACGAGAACAGTTTTAGTTGTTCTAAAAAAGTGTGCAATAAGGAGTTTTTTATTCGTATTGGCAGAGTCTTTGCCAAAAGCCACCTTCCCATCTCCCAATATTTGACATCTATTGTTCATGGTCGAGTCCAAGGCCAGTCCACGACGGAGTTCAAGGAGTCGGGGTTAGCAAAAGACGGTCCAGGCCTGGTACAAGACCTTCCCAGCTATCTACTCCAAATATCTTCCAGAGCATTTGGTTCTGTTAGTCGATGGCCAGTGGGTTTTGGCGGAGTAGAGAAAGGCCAGGATGGAGGTTAGGTGAGGAGTGTAGCGTTGGAGTTATTTTGCCAATGATTAAAGATATAATTGTGCAGGGCTCCAAGATTATGTCTGATGAGTTGCTACTTACCGTCGTATATCTGACATGGACTATAATCCTCTTACGGCGATTCTTCAAAGTAGTTTGGTTGATCCTCTTAGAGGTGTTCATTTACAAAATATTGAATATCTTTGATCCCAAATAAAAAGGTTTATGAGGCAAATGGATGCCATGAATACTTCGAGGGACATTTTCAAACTCTAACTTGATCAATTTTGAAATTAGAAAACGATTATCAAATTCATACATTTTCTTGCAAAAAATCGGAGCGATTAAGATAAAAACCATGGACAGGCTACTATATAATATATTATATATATATATATAATATATATATATATTATATATATATATATATATATATATTATATATATATATTATATATATATATATATATATTATATATATATATATATATATATATATTATATATATTAGGGTTGTTCTTATTTTTCAAATGTTTGAAATGTTAGCAACATTGTGGATTTTCTGTTTCTTGGTGATAAAAGAAGACGACATACAAAGTTTGAACAAAATCGGTCAACATTACGAGGTCGCGCAACGAGGTCAAAGTTTTAAAAATTTAGTAAAAATATAGTTTTCCGCAAATTTCTTCAAAATGGTGGACGTTACAGACTTCAATAATAATTATTAATTTAAAGGAAATCTAATTTACTACCAGACGTATGTTTGATGTTTTTTAATAAAACAAAGTTTTCAGTAAAAACAAAGAAAAAATGGAGTGTGTATTGTTAGCTTATTTCATAGCTTTTTTGTATCAATTAACTTCACTCGCCTGTAGAAGATGACTTGTTCGCTTCAGAGTAAAATAGTACTTTTAAGTTTAGTAAAACTTTAGATGATAAATCCAAAAATGACCTTGGTTGCATTCTATCAATTCAGAATTCAGTACAATCTGAGTTTACATCATATGATTCAGAGCCTGTATTGACCTATAAGAAATCGATTATGAAAAAAATAAATAATAATGTGTTTCTTAGATTTGCGTCAAGGTATCCTCTCAAAATTTTACTTTGTCTCTGACGCATTTATAATCCATTATATGCGTCATTTTGTACGCGAGATAGGCTTTTTTAATGTACATATAACTCTCTACTTATTAAATTGACATGATTTAGTATACCAAAATATTAAAGCTGGTTAACCAAGCTTTCATTTGATATGTTTGGTGTTCTAAAAATCGCTATACTTTAAGAGATATAAGCAAATACGTACTCTCCCCCAAAAATTGATCTTTTGATATGAGAATATACGATTACCATTGGTAACTGCTGTTAGTGTTACCTGGATAGAAAGAAAAAAAGAAGGGAGAGAAGTGAGGCAAAATACTCTCTCCCTTCTCTTTCTTTCTATCCAGGTAACACTAACAGCATTACCAGATGGTAATCGTATATTCTCATATCAAAAGATCAATTTTTGGGGGAGAGTACGTATTTGCTTATATCTCTTAAAGTATAGCGATTTTTAGAACACCCAACATATCAAATGAAAGCTTGGTTAACCAGCTTTAATATTTGGTATACTAAATTTTCGCAATTCGCAAAATCGCAATTAAATGAAATCAACAATGGAAGTATAATTGTAACATTACGTGCGTTTATTTTCTTTGTTCATTAAAAGTTTTTGATCATAAGTTTGTGTTGTGTCCCTGTGAAAAAAGGAATATGGCTACAAGCACTAGGAGTTCATGTGGCCATTTTCTTTTTGGTAAGCCATCTGAATTGCTTTAAATACTTTACCTTCAAATTGGATATTTGAAATATTATCTATATAAAAAATAACCGTATCAAAGGAAGCAAACTAAATAGAAAATTCCATCTTGATATTATCAATGTAATTTCAACGGATGTGAAGATTTTATGGGATAGAGCAGTATTCCATCTTCCGACATGAAGTACCTCAAAGTAAAATTGGATAGATTGGTGACGAGTAATCTTCATGAGTGGAAAAATGGAAGGACGTCAAGAGAACTCATTTGGACTGCAATTTTGTGGATAATTTTTCAAAATTTTTGACATTACTGCCTGTTGTTGCTTCAAAAATAAAACTTTGAAGGAATATAAATTGGAGAACTGTGATTGTGAAACGGCAAAGAAATACCAAAGGAAGAATTTCAATTTTATGTGGATCAAACGTTTAGAAGAAGACTCGTCATAGGACATGGGATTGATCAAAAAACATCTTTAATTATGAAATACAAACCTTAAGATCTCAGCAAAAAGAAAAAAGAAAGGAATCAATCTACAGCAAGCTAAAAAGGAAAAAGAAAGACTTGATAATGAAGAATGTTTAAAGAAAAGCACAGAAGACTTAAATATTGAAGATTTGGAAGAACAAAATATAATTCCTAATCTGTATCAAATTTGATGGACGCAAAGACTTAACAAGATGTTCAACTGAATTTTCCAAGAAAGAAAACATGAAGAACACATTACTGTGATTTCGGAACCGCAAGCAACTTATGTAAACCATTTCACACCAATATCTGGAAAAGCAATCCACATTGCCAATGAATTGCATTCTATAATTGTAGAATCTGATAGTGCCGATTCTCTCCGAGCTATTGGAAGTGATGGTGCTCCAGTGAACACAGGATACCAAGCTGGCGTCATAAGACATTTGGAGCAAACATTAGAATCGCCGTTACAATGGATCATTTGTTTACTTCATATGAATGAATTGCCTTTCAAAAAACTATTTCAATTTTATGATGCTAAAACGACCGGTCCAAATTCTTTAAAGGGCGAAATTGGTTCTCAAATAACAAATTTTTCTTGTAAAATTGTACCAGTTTCTTTTGAACCTGTCCGAGGAAGTAATTTAGACATTAATCAAGGCTTATTTAAATGCTTAAGTAACGATCAACAATATTTTGTTCAAATTTGCAATATGATACATAACGGACCAAACCATGTACCGAAAACATTTCTTGAGAAACATCCCGGTAAAATTCACAATGCTAGATGGATTACAACCGCTTCAACTCTTTTAAGACTATATATACAATCAAAGAAACCATCAAAGGAATTAAAAAGACTAGTAATCATAATTTTAAATGTATATGCCCCTACATTTCTTCAAATAAAAAAAAATCCTCATGTAAAACATGGATCAAAACATTTTTTCTTTTTAATTAACCAAGCAAACAAACATTTAAACTCACAAGAAAAAAACGCTATAACAGCAACATTTAGAACAAATTCATTCTTTGCACATCCAGAAAATGTACTCTTATGTGCTTTATTTGATTCGGACATGGGAAAACGAAAAGAAGCTGTTAAAATTATTTTAGAAGATAGAAAAACCAAATGCACAGATTTTGTTAGGCAATTTGTTCCTCCAAAAGATTTTTTAAACTTAGCTGCCAAAAGTTTTTTTGATTTAGTTAATTTAAATACAATACCAAAAACTTATAAAACAGAACCGCCTCTAACGTTTGACTTTACTGAAGAAGAATTATTAAAGTGTACCGAAGGTGAAGATTTACAAATACCAGATATTCCATGTCATTCACAAAACGTAGAAAGATTTGTAGCATCGACAACTAGAAAATCCCAAGAAATAGAAGATCAAAATACGAGGCATAAACATTTAATTGTAACACACAATTCAAGATCAAAGTTAAATAAAACATTTTCGAAATCCGACTTTTTAAATTAATACATTTATTCAAATTTCTCCCACCATTATGTCTTTATGTTATGTTAAACATTTTAGAAGTCTATAGAATAAAATATTTTTTGTTGTATTGTTTAGTTGTATTTAGTTATAGTTGTAATAAAATGTTAGAAAATTTTTCATATTTTTTCAAATTTTATTCAGCTTTATGTGTAGAAAATATATATTTATGTTTTTGATTTTGGATGTCTAGACAATAAAATATTTTTTGTTTATATTGTTTAGCTGCAAATTAGTTGTATTTATTGAAAAATATGGCGATAAAATTCCGTAAGTTATAAGGAAATTTAAAACTATATTGTAATTAAGACAAAACAACTGATTTT
The DNA here is from genome assembly GCA_013387185.1 of Caligus rogercresseyi. Lineage (NCBI taxonomy): Eukaryota > Metazoa > Arthropoda > Copepoda > Siphonostomatoida > Caligidae > Caligus > Caligus rogercresseyi. Next base: position 5,158,755 of record CP045908.1, read on the forward strand.
CAACAATAAAAAAAACTGTAATCGAAAAGTCGAAAAAATTACTAACAAATCGAAAAAATATATAAATAAGTTTTTCATTTCATTGGCCATAATATAAAAAGATTTTTTCTTTTTCGAATTTGACCGCTTTTTGACGTACTTCCGGTAATACCGGAACTTTGACCGGAAGGAGGGAGTTGGGTTTTGACCGAAGAGGAAAATTATTTTTTTGGAGTTATTACCAATACCAAAATACAACTTTTGGTCCATGATAATTTGTGATCAGACAAGTTTGAAAAAGGACCACACACCCTAAATATATATATATATATATATATCTAATATTTTTTTAAATATAATAATAATATAATAGTATATGTTGAACACTTCTATTGGCGATATTCACGAGATTACCTTAATGACATTTCCATTGAAAAACTGCAATTTTTTTTCGATTATGAAAAAATTAAAAATAATGTGTTTCTTAGATTTGCGTCAAGGTATCCTCTCAAAATTTACTTTGTCTCTACGCATATAATCCATTATTGCGTCATTTGTACGCGAGATAGGCTTTTTTAAATGTACATATAACTCTCTACTTATTAAATTGATAGATTTAGTACCGTACCAAAATATTAAAGCTGGTTAACCAGCTTTCATTTGATATGTTGGTGTTTCTAAAAATCGCTATCTTTTAAAGATATAAGCAAATACGTACTCTCCCCAAAAAATTGATCTTTTGATATGAGAATATACATTACCATCTGGTAACTGCTGTTAGTGTTACCTGGATAGAAAAAGAAGAAGGAGAGAAGTTTGCCTCACTTCTCTCCCTTCTTTTTTTCTTTCTATCCAGGTAACACTAACAGTTTACCAATGGTAATCGTATATTCTCATATCAAAAGATCAATTTTTGGGGGAGAGTACGTATTTGCTTATATCTCTTAAAGTATAGCGATTTTTAGAACACCAAACATATCAAATGAAAGCTTGGTTAACCAGCTTTAATATTTTGGTATACTAAATCATGTCAATTTAATAAGTAGAGAGTTATATGTACATTAAAAAGCCTATCTCGCGTACAAAATGACGCATATAATGGATTATAAATGCGTCAGAGACAAAGTAAAATTTTGAGAGGATACCTTGACGCAAATCTAAGAAACACATTATTATTTATTTTTTTCATAATCGATTTCTTATAGGTCAATACAGGCTCTGAATCATATGATGTAAACTCAGATTGTACTGAATTCTGAATTGATAGAATGCAACCAAGGTCATTTTTGGATTTATCATCTAAAGTTTTACTAAACTTAAAAGTACTATTTTACTCTGAAGCGAACAAGTCATCTTCTACAGGCGAGTGAAGTTAATTGATACAAAAAAGCTATGAAATAAGCTAACAATACACACTCCATTTTTTTCTTTGTTTTACTGAAAACTTTGTTTTATTAAAAAACATCAAACATACGTCTGGTAGTAAATTAGATTTCCTTTAAATTAATAATTATTATTGAAGTCTGTAACGTCCACCATTTTGAAGAAATTTGCGGAAAACTATATTTTTACTAAATTTTTAAAACTTTGACCTCGTTGCGCGACCTCGTAATGTTGACCGATTTTGTTCAAACTTTGTATGTCGTCTTCTTTTATCACCAAGAAACAGAAAATCCACAATGTTGCTAACATTTCAAACATTTGAAAAATAAGAACAACCCTAATATATATATATATAATATATATATATATATATCTATAGATATATA
>CP045908.1:5160602-5186966 GCA_013387185.1 Caligus rogercresseyi
AACCCTTACTTCCATTACGTACTTTAAAGTACGTGTGTAACCTGATTTTGTGGTATTAATGCTGTTCAAATACTTTATTCTATATCTTATTTTATAAATAAAATAGATAGATTTTCGTGTTATAACATTCATTATTTTATGTAATTGTACCGACAACTGATTCAGTTTGTTATAAATAGTCAAAGAATAAAGTCAATATTTCAAAATGAAAAAATCTGTGCTCTCCCATTAAGTTCACCATAAAAAAACGTAAGTATTGTCACATTTTTAACTTTTTTCTTTATTTACTTAAGATATAGTTCGAAAACTTTTTTCTCAATCCAATGAAAAAAAATGTCGTAAGTTGTAGTTTCCTTTGTGGTCAAAATTATATTGTAGATATTGAACGTACTTTAAAGTACGTGATGGAAGATGACCTGAAATTTGTGTTTGTTTATTATAACATATTATCGTTATAATTTTTTTTGTTTTTGTGGACATTCAGAACTTTTTGGACTTAGCACAATTGAAATTTTGGATCTACTTGATGACTACCCTCCAAACAATCCAACGGATATTTGATTTTCCTTCCTCTTGAGACAACACGATTTAAGTGATGAGGAGTGGCTATATGACAGCATCTTCCAAAATAAATGTATTGGAACACGAGGGAAGATACATGCAACCAACTTTGAAAAAAATTATCTCCAGATCAAACTATGAAAAACTATTACAATACACTTCGAAAGTATCCCAAATCCTATAAATACTTATGGAAAGTACAACCTTTGATGGACGCATAAATCAAACTGCAAAATGTATGTTCAAAGAACTGAGTATATTTCGATCGATGAGTCAGTGGTGAATTTTTTGGACCTCATACCCCTCAAGCAATTTTTGCGTGTAAAAACAGTACGCTTCGGTTTCAAGATCTGTGTGCATGTACTCCATTTGGAGAGTTCCTCTATTGTCTTCCCTATAGGGGAAATACAAGATTACACCAAGAGGACTTGGACAGGGTCCAGATGTGGTCGTTTAAATGGTAGAGCAACTTGATCTAAACAAGCCATAAGATTGTTTGTGATAATATATTGCTTCTCTTGACCTTATGGATTATTGGATCTAAAGCCTTGGAATAGTTGGAACAATGAGGCAAAAAAATACTGATCTACACACCAAAATTAATGAAAAAGGCGAACAAAGGTTTTATGAATATGTTTATATTGACAACTATTTGTGCGTTACAGCGTGGAAAGATTCAGGGTCAGCTTTCATAGGGTCAAACTTTTTGGATTCAGAGCTAATTGATATTTGAACAAATACAATCGCAGAACAACCAGATCCGGCAGCAGGCCAAGGCTTTTGGAGGGACCCTACAGTGTTATGGGGGGGGGCACAATTGGCACATTCATAAAAGATGGGCCCACGTCATCTCAGTGGGGCGGGCCTCACCACCCCCTGGGGCCCGCACATCCCGCCGGGCCTGACGAACAAACGGAAGATAGATACCCACAGCATGCCCTAATTCATCTATCGTTTAAAGTCAAATATGCCTTACTGGATAACTTAGTCTCAATTATAGAATTACTTCGCGGACTAAAAATGGCTTGGGCATTATATGCAACTTGTTTCTGAATGTCCAAACAAATGGTGCAGGCCTGGCGCCTCTATAGACGAGTTGGAAAGCTAAAAAATGTAAGGACAAGGAAAAAAGCAAAGAGATCCTTTTCTTCGCTGCTAAACATGTAACATGTGGTCTTTACCCACAATACTTGACGGACTACCACACAAAAAAGTAAATGAAAATAAATATTGTTCATAGGTATTTGCATAAGTTATAAAGCAAATAATTCGTAAGAATTGTATATAAATGAAAATATTTAGTTTGATATGCTTAGTTCTCAATAAAAGTAAAAGAGTAAAGAATTTTTTATTCCCATATTTTCTTCCATCCCTCATCGACTTTAAAGTACTGGCCATTGCTAAGGTCTGAGGGGCCGGTAGAGAAAAAAATATCATTATTATCCATATTTTTACTAAAAGGAAAACCTATTCAAATTTTCAGCGAAAAATAATAATTTTAAAGGGTCATGGAAGTAATGGGTTAAGGGCACTTAGATAACCTCTTTATGAAACAAGTGACCAAACCAAATTTCTTCTTCTACTTTGCGCGCTCAGCAAGCCACGGAATAGACCGAAGCTTTATATAAAACCAGCTGGCACGACCAAGTAGTTGTAGAGGTCATCCTCGTCTGTAGGTTTAATAGTTTCTCCAGCGTGGAATTGAGAGACTGATTTGATTTTTTATCTTAAAACAATTTGATGAGAGGCTCCTGTGGATTCCCATGAAATACCTAAAATGTCCAGGCTTTGTTTGACGGAACAACCTGCAATCTGTAGATCATTCTCCAGGGTTCCATTTGCCCATTGAAAAGAATTGATGTTTTCTTTTTGTTAATTGTTAATCCCGATCTCTTTCAAATTTTTTTGAAGTGGTTTATTAATATTTCAATATGCTTAATTATTGTATTTCCGAGTTGGCCTCTACATAGCGTAACATCGTCTGCATATAAATCGATAATGTTCTTGAAAACCCGAAATCAACTCCAAACCCTTTGACTTTTTAATTACTGAGTCGCTCAGCTCAATAAGTCCAATAATAATAAAAGTGAGCCAAAGGGCAACCTTGACGACAGCTTTTTTTAGAATTATGGGATCACTCTCTTTCCCCCCATGGAGATAGTTGAGGTACCATTATAAAGGAGAGCTCTAATAGGATTAAAATATTTTTTGGGAGATTCTTTTAATTGACCTAAAAATATGCCTATGTTGTATGGTGTCGAAAGCTTGCTAAAATCTATGGCTATGATAGCTCAAAAGTCTCTCTTTTCTGTAAACTTGAATAGCTGTTCCTATATTTCTTAAAATATCACCGATTTGCCTACCCTTAAGGAAGCCTTTTTGTTCTTTCTCTAATTTAGCATTCATTGAGGCTCAATTTGACCAGAAGAAACACCCGATAGAATTCAATAGCTTTTGAGCACCGTAATAGGACGCCAATTGTTCACATCTGTTGCTGAACCTTTCTGGGTATTAGGGTGATCCGGCCTTTTGTTATTGACTTTGGAAGTTTTCCACGAATTTCCATCGACTTCCTAGTTCAACAAGATAGGGAACGATTTCTTCCAAACATTTATGAATATTTTTCTGCCAATGCCATCAGGACCTGAAGCTTTTTTGTCCTTGAACTTTTTCCTCATGAACTGAGTGATGGTATTTTCTGTAAAAATAGAATGAATACCACGCTTTGGACGCGGAAACTAGCCCTATCGCCGTCGACAAGCTTTTGAAATTGACTATGAAAGATGTTTTAATATATCTTTAGAATTTGTTAATGATTTACCTGCAAAAAACTATTTTTTGACGATAGATGTTGAGTACTCTTTGGGAGGAGGTGTTTTTAGCCGTAACGAAACAGAGTTTTCCCTTTCAATTCTTCTTTTAAAATCTATTTCTGCAATTTCTGACATACTAAAGATATTTGTAACTTTACAATCTCATCAAACGTTAGTAACTTCACAATGTATGATCAAATTATTTTTTTCGCCATATATCGATACATAATTCAGATTCGAATTAATTTGCTCCTTTGAATCGATTTTTAACCAAAGCATTTACAATAATGTATTGCCAGATATTTGATGAAATTATGTGAAATCATATTTGTTTCCTTGTTGTTCAGCAATTGGCATGTATGTTGCCTGTGACACTAATTACATAAAAAACTATTGGCCACCCACTTTCGTTGTTCTTCATGAGGGAAATACTGGTGAAGAAATTGTCGAAATATATCTTTAGTCCATCATATGGTGGATCTTTTGCCGTTTTGATAAAATATATCGCTGTGTTCCCCCCAATGGTTATTTATGGAACATAATTTTTCTGGAGGTGATTTTTTGCCACAGTAAAGATTGAAAGAATGCCAATATCCCCAATTGGAGTATATTTCCGACATTTGGAATCCAACCGAATGGGTTTTCCTCGGATAAAATATTTTGTGTAATGCTTCCAATAAATGGGATCATGCTTTCGTTCACAGATGGATGTTTTTTAAACTTCGATGCTGAAACAAACTTCTGATCTAATTTTTGAAGCACGGTCAATTGTAGAAATACAGTTTTGGAAATGAAAAAGCTCGAGAAAGTCTTAGTGATTATTTGCTATCATATCCTTTTCAGATGGAGATTTTTGTAAAAAGATTATGATGTTTGACCATTCCTCAGATTTTTTCTCCAAATAATAGATGCTTTAAGCTCTCGCTTCCTCACCGGCTGCACTTTCTAATTTCAAAAAGATTAAAATGAGTAGAGGCTTCCAATAAAAGTCGACTTATTCATTCTGAAATGCCTTCTCTGCCTCGTCATCTGATCTATCACTATCTCCGTCAGAGAGTTGCCTAGGTTTCTGGAAGGTCTATAAAACATCCACAGACTCATCCATGTCTTCCAGAAGATAAAATCTCCTCAGTAGTCTATCTAAAAATAGTTATATACAAAATAATAAAATAATTTGTTATAATCAAACAATTATTACTTATAAAAGGCAGTAATACCAATCGTAATAGAGACTTGTTTGCATTTTCTTTTGAAAAATATGTCTGTAGAGCCTGAGCGTCGATTTTTCGACGTTAGAAACTAAAATAGTTTTTACTAGAAATTAAGATGACAAATTCCAATATAATATGTTAACAACATTTAAAGAATGATATTTAATAAATAATTTAATCGCCCATATTACTTATTGAAAGTACTTGACAACAAAGAAAAATATCAAAAAGACACAACCTTGGAGTGGAGAAATTTTTGAGGTACGTCAGTCGCTGTAAAACTCTTTGTCTAGACTGACAAAATGTCACAAAAATAAACAATGGATATTTACCAAGTAAAATACTCTTAAAACGATATCCATATTCATAAAGTCTCATTTTTGCATATATTACGACTTTTTTTTAAACTTTATAACACGTCGAAAAATTGACGCTCAGGTTCTAATGGGTAAAAAAACAACAAAAATGCCTCCATATGCATTATAAATGAATTATAATTCCCTCTTTAATTATAATTCTCATTTTTTCAATCAATCACGTTTCAAAAAGGGCACATTTTCTGTATACCTACGGATAATATTTTTCACTTTGTTATGGAGCTATGAAATCTGGCTTCTGCGACAAATATTTATTGATTACAATGACGCAAGCATAAAAAAGGAGAGAATAAAACCAAGACTATCAGTGCATATAAAGACTTTAACTGCATTATAAATTGCAGGAAATCTCTATACAGACAAAAGAAGCTTCTAAAATAATGAACATATATCTCATAGTGAACTCAGCTTTTATTTATCTTGTCTATTCAATGGAGGGAGCAAAGATGGAAATGCTATCAAAGCGGGGCGGAGCGGGATATTTATCCATCGAGACAATTTTGCCCCAGCCGGCCTTATACCGGTCCCAATATATAAACACTATATATTGTCATATTTTTGTGGCCTTTGAAAGGTTCTATACATATATATTGTACGTTCTTTATCCATTTACTTTGTGTAAAGGGGTATCATTAAAATTTTAATACTCTATTATGTTCTTTTTTTAAACTGTCGTTCATTTTTATTGTCGCACTGTAACTTTTCACATAATTTATAACATAATAAATTCTACGGTGACTTCACATTTGTCACTAATTGTTCATTAGCATAACTATTATAAACATAACTATCATAAACTTACTACTAGTATGCTTGCATTTTTTGACGCCAGAAGAAATATATTTACATGGGGAAAATATATACATAAATTATCATGAATTTTCAACTCCTTTGCAGACACCATTGATTCCAATATAATATGTATTTGAAAAAGAGCTGTGGAGTCGGAATTGCTGGTTTTTTAATAACTAGTAAGCCAAAGATCAGCAAAATATCTTTTTTTAACCTTAGATCATACCATAAACATGGTATATAAGTAGTTGGTTCTCATGTAACTTTTATGATTTGAAGTATAGAGATGTATTTGGTTCATTAGAGAGAAAGGGGTATGGGATGGGCCGTAGATAGGCTGTCAGCGGCCGTTTATGTTTCTTGAGACACGTGGCCTATTGGAACTAGTCCCCGTACTCCCGGTGGCCACTCCGCCCCTGCTGTCATATATACAATGTGAAACGCCTTTGAAGGAACGTCTCGTACGTGTCATAGACATTGACTATTATTTGATTTTTGGGTCGCATAACAAAAAATGCAGATAATGTTACTAACCATAACGAATAATTGCAGGTCAGTTTGTAAATAAAAATAATGCTTTTCTCTCAATACCTGACCAGACAAAGTTTCCCCTCTCATGAATCTTTATTTATCTCTATAATCACAAACCAAATAATACCTGGATTCAATGCATATACAATAAATATACATAGTATAATTTTATTTATATCCAGTCAGATGCAATTTTGTTGAAACATATAGGCAAAAAGGAGGCAATAGCCATGTGCACTAAAGCGGTTTCACTATGAATGTCGGGGACGCAGGTTCGAATACTCACGAGAAGGGAATGTCATTTTGGTCTACTCATTGATAAGATCCTAGGTTCGATAGACTAATTTGAAAGCTATAATGCTTATTCATATCCAATCGGATAATGCAATTCTATCGAACCAAATAGAGGAAAATAATATATATATAAACAGATCTTGTTTAATCATGGAGATAAAAATCATTCAGGATATAGTGATTCTAAGATGAGTGATTTTATGTATAATATGAAGTTAATATTTACTTTGGTCAGTAGATGCACACAAAACCGCTGCTCAGAGGGGTGAATGCATTGCTATATCTATAGTATTTTTGCACTTCATACTATATGCTCAAAGGCCCCTCTTGGTATACTCAAATTTTATTAATAACAAACGCTCTGACGTATTTATCGCGCTTGTGACGTCACTATTCCAAGAGTTTAGACACACAAACAACCTTTGCAAATGCATCTGTTAAAGGAACGTAGCAGAATAAAAATAACTGCATTTTTACAAAAGAGTGCTGTAGAAAGAATAATATAAAATGCATTATTAAATTAACAGCGTCTCTATATTGTAGGTTATGAACTAAGTATAAGTATATTAGCGTCCTCTATATGGAAAAGGGTACTTTGTATGTATGTATGTAACTGTTGCATACCTGAATGCAATTTACATGGTAATATTCAAGTGTTGTATATAAAAAGTAGAAGCATCTTAGTCACCAGTGCTTAAAGGGGGGATGCAGTATAAAGATAAACTCAACAGGGGACATAATACTAATCTTTTACAATTTATTTATAATCTGTTATGGTCCCTAATCATCTTTAAAACAGACATGATAATAAATAATATTATTCAGATAATGGAGTTCATTTTTTCTTACATTAGTTTATGTCGAAGGTGGAGCCTCAGTTGGCCCAAAGAAGAAGATCGCAAAAAGCGATTTTGTGCCCTCTTTGGACGTAAAAATCCCAAAGGCATCGTTACCATGATTTTCCAAAGAACTGTGCTCGACAGAGGATCTGGAACATGAGCTTCTCGGTTGGATCCTAGGAAAGAGGTTAAAGTAGATATAGCACAAAGTCTGCTACTTTCAACTTCTCCTCATCCGTATCTTCAACTCAAGCTGGAGCACCAAAGCAGTGCAAGTGCAAGAACTATTTTTTTCGAATATTATTATTTTTCTGTGAATGACCTTTTTTCTCATTCTTTATTTGTTTAGAGAGGATATATATATATATATATATATATATATATTATATTTATATATATATAAATAATGGACATATATAAATAATAAAAGTAAAAAATAAACATTATAGTTTATGATTAAAACTCTGAACAAAGACATTATCGATTATGAACCACTAATAAGAACAGATAACAAATTACATGTTAATGATTATTTATAAAAATTTCATATTTTTATTAACTTAAAATAATGACTTGATGCTGATAGGTAAATCAGCGCTGGTCCAAGCGTCATCTAAAAGGGAAAGTATTTTGAGTACCAGGGTAGAATAACGTGCTGCAGCTGATATATTATTTTCCTCAAATCGTCGTTCCTCACAACTCTATTGTTTGTGATGCAATTGGCAATCCATGCCTTCGAGTTGAGAATGGTGAATCCAATCGACTTTGACTTGGGTGACTGGGGCCCAGTTTTCTTCGCTAATCAAAAATTAAACAATTCCTCTCAAATAGGAAATGTCTCCACTTTTATCCAGGCCTCTCACATTTAGAACCACAAACTTTTTGAGGATGGATACATAAGCTAATCCACAAAAGCGTGTACTACGGTATTGTACAGTTTTTAAAATTCCTGGTCCTGATAACATTCCTTGGAAGATCTGGTGCGTTTTTACCCCTCCAGTTCCAATGGGCATCTACAATTTCTTCAGCGAATTTACGGGCCTACAAAAATTTTAACTATCCACCAATGTGAACTCTCTCTCTACAAATATCATGTATTGTTATCTGAATAGTTTTTATTTACTCTATCTACTTGTTTTAACCATATTTGTGAAAATTAAGTTTTTTTTTAATGTGTTCTGTTATATAATAGTAGGTGTGACTTTGGATTAGAGATCTAACTTTAAACAAAAATGTTTAATTATATTGTTATATGTAATATCTCTAGCTCAATAAAGTCTTAGTTTAACAAAAATAGCTTAATAAAAAAAAGGTACTTAATTATAGATATTAATTATTAGCTAATAGCTAATTAATGGTGTAATGAAAAATCCGGATTTCGAAAAAACCCACGGTAAAAAACCGGGTTTTTTAACTGGGTTTTTCAAAAATTTGGCATCAGCAAAATATCTTTTTTAACCCTTAGATTCATACTTTACACATGGTATATAAGTTAGTTGGTTCTCATGTAACTTTTATGATTTGAAGTATAGAGAGGTATTTAGTTCATTAAAGGGAACGTGGTATGGGAGGGCCGTAGATAGGCTGTCAGCGGGCCGTTTATGTTCTTGAGACACGCGGCCCATCGGAACTAGTCCCGTACTCCCGGTGGCCACTCCACCCCTGCTATCATATATACAATGTGAAACGCCTTTGAAGGAACGTCTCGTTACGTGTCATAGACATTGGCTATTATTTGATTTTTGGGTCGCATAACAAAAAATGCAGATAATGTTACTAACCATGCAGACGAATAATTACAGGTCAGTTTGTATATAAAAAGAATGCTATTCTCTTCAATACCTGACCAGACAAAGGTTTCCCTCTTATTGAATCTTTATTTTATCTCTATAATCACAAACCTAAATAATACCTGGATTCAATACATATACAATAAATATACAATAGTATAATTTTTATTTATATCCAGTCAGATGCAATTCTGTCGAAACATATAGGCAAAAAGGAGTGCAATAGCCATGTGCACTAAAGCGTGTTTCACTATGAATGTCGGGGACGCAGGTTCGAATACTCACGAGAAGGGAATGTCATTTTGGTCTACCTCATTGATAAGATCCTAGGTTCGATAGAATAATTTGAAAGCTATAATGCTTATTCATATCGAATCGGATAATGCAATTCTATCGAACCAAATAGAGGAAAAATTATATATATGAACAGATCTTGCTTAATCATGAAGATAAAAATCATTCAGGATATAGTGATTCTAAGATGAGTGATTTTATGTATATATGAAGTTAATATTACTTTGGTCAGTAAAATCACACAAAGCCGCTGCTCAGAGGGGTGAATGCATTGCTATATCTATAGTATTTTTGCACTTCATACTATATGCTCAAAGGCCCTCTTCTTGTATACTCAAATTTTATAATAACAAACGCTCTGACGTATTTTATCGCGCTTTGTGACGTCACTATTCCAAGAGTTTAGACACACAAACAACCTTTGCAAATGCATCTGTTAAAGGAACCGTAGCAGAAATAAAAATAACTGCATTTTGTACAAAAAAGTGCTGTTGCAAGAATAATATAAAATGCATTATTAAATTAACAACGTCCTCTATATTGTAGGGTATGAACTAAGTATAAGTATATGTAGCGTCCTCTATATTGGAAAAAGGGTACTTTGTATGTATTGTAACTGTTGCATACCTGAATGCAATTTACATGGTAATATTCAAGTGTTGTATATAAAAAGTAGAAGCATCTAGTCACCAGTGCTTAAAGGGGGGTGCAATATAAAAACAAGCTCAACAGGGGACATAATTACTAATCTTTTTGCAATTTATTTTTATAATCTGTTATGGTCCCTAATCATCTTTAAAACAGACTAGATAATAAATAATATTATTCAGATAATGGAGTTAATTTTTTCTTACATTAGTTTATGTCGGAGGTGGAGCCTCAGTTGGCCCCAAAGAAGAAGAATCGCAAAAAGCGATTTGTGCCCTCTTTGGACATAAAATCCAAAGGCATCGTTTACCATGATTTTCCAAAGAACTTGGCTTGACAGAGGATCTGGAACATGAGCTCCTCAGTTTGATCCTAGGAAAGAGGTTAAAAGTAGATATAGCACAAAGTCTGCTACTTTCAACTTCTCCTCATCCGTATCTTCAACTCAAGCTGGAACACCAAAGCAGTGCAAGTGCAAAAACTATTCTTTGAACATTATTATTTTTCTGTGAATGACCTTTTTTCTCATTCTTTATTTGTTTAGAGAGGATATATATATATATATATATATATATATATATATATACATATATATATATATATAATGGACATATATATGCATGAATATAATGTAAATATAAACATTATAAAACTCTGAACAAAGACATTATCGATTATGAACCACTAATAAGAACAGATAACAAATTACATGTTAAGATTATTTATAAAATTCATATTTTTTATTAACTAAAATAATGACTTGATGCTGATGGGTAAATCAGCGCTGGTCCAAGCGTCATTTAAAAGGGAAGGTATTTTGAGTGCCAGGGTAGAATAACGTGCTGCAGCTGATATATTATTTTCCTCAAATCGTCGTTCCTCACAACTCTATTGTTTGTGATGCAATGGCAATCCATGCCTTCGAGTTGAGAATGGTGAATCCAATCGACTTTGAATTGGGTGACTGGGGCCCAGTTTTCTTCGCTAATCCAATAAAAACAATTCCTCTCAAATAGGAATTGTCTCCACTTTTATCAAGGCCTCTCACATTTAGAACCACAAACTTTTTGAGGATGGATACATAAGGCCAATCCACAAAAGCGTGTAGTACGTTATTGTACAGTTTGTACAATGGTTTGAGAAATAGATACAGTTACCAGATATCTGCAACTGAGTTGTAAATTTCTTTCCACCATGGCCTTTTTTCCTATGACATGATCTCCAGGACATTTTGTGCCATGATATTTTTTCCAATATTTGATACGCATCTATGAATTAGGATGTGCCAGCAATAGAAGTCAATCCCAGAGAAGCTCAAGTTCATAACACACATATAAAATAACCTTCCTTCTGCGATGACACTGACGCAGTGCCTCTGGAGTTTTGTAGTTGGTCAAAGAGTTTGTCTTCGGTCTACCTCTTCCTGCTCATTGCCCCCCTTTTAATAATTCAAGAGCAGATCATTCAATTTATGTATAGAGCAGGAACCAGTCAAAGAAGTTCAGAGCTGCAGGGGATTCTTGTTTCAGCTGCAAGGTCCAAACGGGCATTGTCACAAAACAAGAGACAATATTTGAGATGAATGCTGTTCTACTTTATATAAAAAATATTCCCAAAACAGAAAATTTAGTACAATAAAATAATCAGCATTTATTTTTTTTTAAACACTACAAAACAAATTTATAATTTGAAGAAATTTAAAATATTTAAAATTTTGTCTATTGCAAATATTTTTTTTTGATAATATTTTAGTGTATAAGATATACGTATTTCCATCAAGTGACGGACTTTTTTATTTCTTCACATATTAAATTCATTTCAATTAAACTTTACGTAGAACAAAACAATTGACATAATTGTGACTCTGACAAAAGGACATAATATCTATTAATATATTATCTTTAAACATCTACCTATACAAAAATATATCGTTCTGAAAAGAGACGGACTTCAAGTGTATCAGAAAGCCGGTTCCCAGTGAACAATAAAAAAATAATCCTGCAACGAAAGTTTATCATCTCCATTGAACTTTCTAGTTGCTCACTCCGCGCCTTGTTCTTAGGCACCTCGAAATCAAAGCTTTCCAATCCTTTCCTTCTATGTGGAGGGGCTTTCGAGACGTAGTTTCTCTTGCTAGGATCTCATAACAGGGTAAGAGATAAGAGAAAATAGAGCAGAGTAGACCGGGCAAGGGATGCCACATAACCCACTTCCATTCCAAAAACCAATATGTCCAAGAACTAAAAGAATAATATAAAGAGGGCTCTTGAGGATAAAGTCTATCATAAAAATAAACTATGAATCAAATAGTAAGATGTGTTATTATAAGGAGTTGATTGTGTTAAAAAAATATAATCAGGGTTTTAGAAGTTTTTTAAATATTTAATTTATTTTATAGTGGATTTCATTCCCGGACTTCTATATATGTAACTTTGACCACCCTTGGCCTCTCTGTCATTCTGCTCTCTCGTAGCTATGGCTCCTGTTAGTGGGATGGGGATGTTGAAAGCCAAAATTAGGGGGAAAGGGGGAAGGAGGCGGGAAAAAAGGGGAACTTTTTTGAAAGCATGTGGGGAGGAAAGGCACAAACTGATAGACAACAGCGTGTGTGGAAGAAAGTTAAACGATTCCAGGAGTTTATATATTATTTTTGTAGTCATTTCGTTCATCAACAATGAGGATTCAAGACAGTTGAAGATTGTTATTAAAAAGAGTGACTTTACTATTACATTTTGCTTGAATTAATTTAAATGACGAAATGAGTTAACCCTATGATAAGATATTGTTTATTGGCCCATTAATGTACATGCCCCTTGGCTGATCATCTAACGTCTTTTCTAGCTACATAATCTATTAAATATTGATTGAATACATATTGAATATTTTGAGCCACAAATGTTTTAATAAAAACACTTTTAATTTTAAACTACAATGTTTCATCATGTTTTTATTACGCATTTGCTCTGGGTTTGACTTATTCATTTTATCTATATAATAAATGAACAAGAAGGTGAGGAAATAGTTGATACATAAGCATGATTGATGGGTTTCTATTTTTATATAATAAACTAGAGCATCTATACACTCAGAGAGTGCAAACTCCGCCGTCACGGGGTCCTTATGAGTTCCGAGGCGGATTTTTCACGACTGGCGGCGTAGAGGGACAGGGGAGGGTCCCCTCGACGTAAATTCGAGAGGAAGACGCTCGGCCCCGATTTCACAGCACAGCGACATCTATTGGCAGAGTAGGCTAACTTGAAATATTATTAGTATTTAGCTCGTTTGCATCTTAATTCTGCATCAGAGATGCCAAAATTAACCACTTGTTACTTTTGACATTTCCAACAACTCCACAACGTTTCATCCAATACCGTTCCGTACTTTTTGAGTTATCCTGCTGACAAACCAACAAACAACGCCTGGAAAACAATACCTCCTTCGGCGGAGTAATAATTCATATGGTTAAGGCGATTTCAACTCTCAATGCTGAGGGAGCTGGTTCGAATACTCCCAAGAGGGGAAGGTCGTTGTTGGTCACCTCATCGATAAATCCTTGTTTCAAGGGACTAATTATACGAAGTATTGATACCTTGTCGGATGATGCCATTCTATCGAACAATTAGGACAAAGAAACAATTTTCCGCCTAAAGTACCTCAATAAAAAGTTAAAATACTGAGGGATGCTAACTTTTGACAGATGCACCATAACAACTCCATTATATTTTATCGATTCATGGGATAGAGAAATAAAAGGATACTTTATTAGTTAAATAATTGATTTGAAAATAATGTCACCTGCTTAAATATCGAAAATATTTCTTTTTTCATGTATTTTTTTTCAAACATTTAGCTTCTTTTGAGGGGGAAAAAAGTATATTTTTTAAATACTCGACATTGGATCTCTAAACTATAGTTTTAGGTTGTATAAATTGAAAGGACAAGATATCCTTACTATCTTTACTCTTAAACAAATGAAAACCTCACTCATTTTACAGCATGAAGAAACATTATATTAGTTGTACAAAAATATTTTGCCCAAACAGAGACATTTTTCATGTTTTTAATTATTGGGAGCTTGAAATTTAAAATAAAACAATACTGCCATAAAGTTGCAGTTCCTTCTCGCTTATAATTACTCATATTTATTGGTTTACTAAATTTCTACGATTTTTTCCTTTTTAGTTTTAAATGAGTTTAATAATATTTAATTTCTTTGATAGACATCGGTTAGAAAGTATATTGCTCTTGCAGTATTTGTTCCACAATTATTCTGCCAGTTATAATTTAGTATTGATGAAAACTGAAAAAATCCCACATATTTGACATTAATCTTAATGTATTTTTATAGTATGAAAACCTTTTTTAGGCATATCATAAACTATCATTAGTTATTTAAGTGTATTGAAATTAAACCAGATTGTTTTGGCGAGTTTTGGTTATAAAAACGACAAAATATGGTATGTCATTGTATATAAAAAAGTATGGATTTTATAATCAAAATCTAATATGTATCCAAGTATTAGTTAGAAGAGTTGGGTCAAGAAAGTGTCTCAAAGGATTTTTAATTATCAGAATAAAACCAAAGATATGATTAATTAAGTTTGAATAACTCAATAAGTGATACGATATGTTTGCTTGTTCCGCTTTTGGATGCCGGAGTAAGTATTATCGCTCACAAAAAAAAATATTTTTTGTTAATCTGTGGTATGCTTTCTTCTATAAGTATCTAAAATGGAACAATTTCTTTATGAAGAATTTTCAGACATAATTCTGAAAAATAAAAATGAATATGTTATATGAATTTCTCGACGAGGCTAAAGACAATGAAGACTCCATTGTCACTTTTTATCCCACTATTCAAATAGATGCAAACTCTCTTCAGTTTTCAAGAGGCTTTAATTTCTATACATTATTATTGAGGCTTAAATATTTAATGATATAAAACACACAAAATGCAATAAAATATTTAGGGGAAGGAATTATGTGCATATGATCAATAAACATTATAGTTTAAAGTTATTCCTCGCCTTTCTAAATGTAAAAAACTACAACAAAAATTTTCAAAAATAATGCCATAACATCAAACCAATACATATTTAAAACTCAAACACACACAAACGTTAAAAACATAATGAATCATTCAAATAAATTAAATTCCTTAAGAGTTTCATAAGATTTAATTATATTTCTTAATATTGTAAATTATCTCGCCGAAACTTTGGGGTAAAACTTAAATAAATCCGCTGCATATTGCCATCCAGCACCAGAAGGGTTAGGAATCTTCAAAGAGAAGGACGAATGACGAGCAACAGAAGATATTAAAACGGCTTTATTTCCTCCGGGTCCACAGGATCATCTTGCAGAGTTTGCTCGCAATGAGTGATTTAGCAGTTAATAAGGCACACTCCAGTGCTTTCCAATTCTTAGCCTTCCATTACTCCAAACAGTACACATGCTTTTGCATTCACCCCAATGCTATTTCGTCCGTTAACATTTAAAGCTACCAACTTCTTCAACATCTGAACATGAAGGCAGTCTACAAAGGCATGTACTGTTGAATGTATATCCTTCCGCAGTTTTGAACGGACAACTGAAGAATATCAGTTTACCCGAGATCTGAAGTTGCACAGTGAATTTTTTATCATCGTGGATGCTAACCAAGGATTTCTGTATTTTTATGCCGTTCATCAGGAATATTTAAAAGAGTAGAAAAAACTTAAACTTAAAATTAAAGCGTCATAATACACGCAAGTAGGGCCAGGATGATACAAGAGTTTCAGCTTGTTTTGCCGACGTTTCTAATTACAATTCACTAAATTTTCTTGAAAATAAATATTTTTTCCTTAATAGTAACCATGTTCTAAAATGATCATTTATGTTATTTATTTTCTAGCAAATGTCGATAATATTTATTATTAGATATTTATATCTGATAATAAATAAAGAAAATTATGACCGAAAAAGAATATCTAAGATCACATTATTTCTCTAATGAAAAAGACGGATTATATGCTTTAGGAGGTTCAAAATTAGTTTTGTATCTCAAATCATTTGTCTCCTTGATTTTAACCATTACATTGCTGAAAGTTGACTACAGTTGGTTTGGCTAACGTTGATCAGTTCTCCTGTATATATCCTAGTATATTCCGAGTTGTCTTAGAGATGTAATCGCAATACCCTAACCAGGAATCTGATAGAAAGCTCTTACTGCTCTATAAATTGTTAATTTATGCTTGTTACATAACACCTCGCAACAACACCAATAAGGAAATGCTTATCATGGGACATACTGATAGCTACATGCCTAGCAAAGACTTTTATGTACATACAAAGATGGACAATTCGAAAATTCCCGTTCTGTTGGAGTATTATAAAAAACAGATATTTAAACATCTTTTTTTTTTGCCGTTAGTTATAAACTTGGTTATATTTTTCATGTCTTCATATATATTTTTGTTAAACATTTTATCTATTTATTGATGTTCCTTTTATTGAATTCATTTTATTTTTTATACTACATACAATTTTATTTAACGCAACCTTTTGAAGGGTTACCGAACGAAAATTTCTTACAATGATCTATATATTAATTCACCATCTTTGTCCGTCTGTATGTCCGCACGCTATCTCCTCCCACATTTATGGTCAAATTTGAACTTTGAAGGTACCTATGGAATCCTTGGTCAAGACAACTTAATAAAACTATTTGCAAAGTGATGGACCAGAAATGAAGAAAAAATTCAGACCTTGTCTGATTTGAAGTACCTACTTTTCAAGGTAAAGAGAGGAAAAAAGAAAAAGAAAAGGAGGAGGAGGAGTTAGAGAAATCGAAAAAAAAAGCATCTCATGTGACTTAAAACATATTCTTTGTACAAAGTCAAACTTTTTATGAGGAATGTTTGTACAAAACAGAAAATTATTCTCTCTCTCCTCTCTTATATTCTTTAAGGTCTGTTTCACTCACAAACTAGCTCCAAACCTACTCATACCCGAAGGGCGAACATATGGGCGCCTTGGTGCCCAAATATGCGAGTATTAATTATTCTTCGAAATCTAATAGGAGTAGAAGGTTTATATATTTGAAATTTATAACTGTTGTAATCAAACTTTTTCGCTTTTGATATGCAAAGATTAAATGATTTTTTTGTATAAATATGATTAAGCTATGTGAATTTATTTTATTCATTATTTATTTACTTATTATTTAATTTATAAAAATATATAATACTTTAGTTAGAAAAAATGTAAGTTTTTAATAAATTGCAATAAAGAGTTAGTATTTATCATTGGTTATTTTTTATTTTTTTGAATTAAAAAAATATATTGTATATTTTTATGGACTTTGCAATTTAAAAAATCAATGCTAAAGTTATGATTCATTTAAAAATATTTGAACAAGGTTTACCCGAAATTATAATTTTTTTGTGAGTTATATTTTTATATAAAAAAATAGAAAATTGTATATTTTGTACTCCCAAACGTTAAAGTCCTAATTTTGATAAAAAGGTTAGGACCTTCAGATTGTTTCATATCTTTGATTACTGACAAAGTAGAAGTGTCCATGAGAGGCTGAAAAAATGATTAAAAAATCTTCTGAGACATTGATTTTTTCTTTCCAATTATTTTATGAAGGAAATTGAAGCAGGTTGCATGCTCTATTTCGGTATCCCGGTCTAGAGATTTATATCCATGACAGCTTCTAAAATCTTAGAGGCCCAAACTCGATCTCAAGTATATTTGAGGTGTTTTTCTTCAACCAACGAAATCGGGGGATCAAGTTTCCATGGTTTATAATTCCTGGAAATAGAAAAATAAGATTAATTCCAGGGGTTTTTCAAAATAGACGTTAACATTTTGAATTGAAATGTTTCGAGAACGATGCCATATTGTTTCTTTCACAGCTGTGTTAAGAAATAATAGTAGTTTCATCATGGAGCAGTACGGACTCGAGCAACACTTCCAAATTATTATTATTTATTATAAAATTAAGTGAGTCTTTCATATGAACGTAAAGACCGATACCACCAGTGTCAACGTAATCGACCTTAAAATCTCTAATTCAATGTTTCGTGGAAAAATTGAGTCCACATACATGCTATATATGTTTTTGTGCCAGTGCGACAAATAAATGTATGATGTTTAAAATCAAGATCTGAAGCCGCTTGACCACTTCAAATGTCAGAATTCCTGAAATGGGCTGAATGAAAATAGTTCCAAAATGATCTTCATTTTCACCGTAAAATCATATTTAGGGATTAAGCACATTTTTTGGCACACCGGCTTTATTCACAACCAAAATATGCGCCATTAGGTTAGCAAAAACCCACACCTGATTCATGAGGCGCCATCCCAAAAAATACTGTTTGTGTGGATTGCATGCTGGTAGTGCACTTGGACCGTACCTTTTTGTCGACGAATGAACATGCGATCATTCAACGCGAGATTGCTGTAGTTTCAGTTATTTTATGCGGGAAAAGTAGTCAAAAATTGATGTCGACAATTAATCTTCATAAAACGTTAACATTGTGGCCATTCAAATGACATTCAATTTCATTCATAAATTAAGCTGAATGTATTTTAATGGAAATCATCGATATCTCAAACCATTTTTTTTGTTAAAAAAATATTACTGAAAACCCCTTTATAAAAACTTATATACCGAATAAGCAGCTACCCGCTTATTCTAAAATAAAAAACTATCGGTGATATATCGACCCTTAAAATAAATTATCGACCGACCTCTAATACATATATGCGACTTAAGAGTCAGAGACATGCATGCTCCACCTGACCCTTTGGAGCAAGTAAGTCTCTAAAAACATGAACATACAAAAAGAGACACATCCATCTCAAACACAATACTGATTTTATTGAACTATATAGTTCTTACAAACCTAGCAAACTACTTTTTTATGTTCAGACTGTGGATCCTTTTATCGTCAATGTTGATAGAAATAAATAACATACATATATTAATTTTCTTACTTAAGAACTGGTTATATTTAATTAATATCAACAAATAATATTGAAGTAACTATCCATTCAAAGGATTAATAAAGAACATGAATTAGGGTTATGAGAGAATACACTTATGGTTCTAAGGGATGAAATAGTTAGCTTTGAGCTTATATTGCCAAAGCCACGAGCCCTCGTTTCATAATACCATCTATAAAAAACTATTATTACCGCTACGTTTTCAAGGACCAATCACGTTCAAGAGCAACGTATCCTTAATCATAGTAAAATTAAAGATATGACCTAAAAGGGAGGGTAAGAATTAGTGACCTGGTTAGTGAGGCACTGGAAGGGCAGGTACTGACGTCATCAATCATGTGCGAGAGGGAGTGCGAATGCCGTGTGCGTTAAGGCGTGTTCAACTCTCGATGTTGGAGGCGCAGGTTCGAATACTCCCGAGAGGGGATGGCCATTTTTGGCCTTCCTCATTGATAAGAGATTCCTAGGTTCGAGTGACTAATTTTAATGCTATAATGCTTATTTATATGCAATCGGATACTGCAATTCTATCGAACCATATAGGCAAAAAATCATATTTACAGCATCCTTACTGTAAGGTTATTGTTTGTAAATATCAGGTATGACGTCAGTGATTTACTGCATGTCCCTGAAATAAGAAACGTAAAATTATTCAACCTCTAATAACAAAAGACTTACGAATATATACTTTCGAACAATGATCCGATGAACGTCCTTAATGGTATGGTTGACAATGTAGGAGGCATTATGACCTTCGCTATCTTTTAAATGGAAATAAGTGAGGACAATTTTATTATTTACGTATAACATTAAGTGTTGATTGGGTATAGCTTTTTTCTTGACCTTTCCGTCGCTTAACCCTCCTTCCCCCAGCAGCAATAGCAGGGGGAGAGGAAAGTGCTTCTTCCTCTGAGTGAGTTATGATCTCCTTCCATGGAGAAAACCCCAGTTGAAAGCCATTCAAGTTAGAGAGGAAAAAGAGTTCGGAAAGCAGGGGTAGAAAGCGATGCAGGCAATTATTTATTTCCTTATTATAAATGGAATAATCCCTAATTATTATTCTAAAGGCTCTGATCTTTTCACAAAATATAACTGCAAAAAAAATATAGAAAAATACAAAAAGGATAAATTTGACTATAAAGCCCATCATTAATCATGTAAAAATATAAGGACTCCCAATTGAAGATACAGAAAAATGTAAAGTTTGTACTTAATTTAGCATTATTTATCTTTTGAAATGTAAAAAGTTATTAACACTAATTAAATACGTCAATAGACTAGCTATAAATTACTATCGTAGTCGAATACTTTTCATAGAGAAATTAAAGACATTAAAAAATGATTGTCGGCCTCCGCAATCGTTCCAAATCATGAAGATATTTTTAAATAGTTATTGCATTTTTTAAAGATAAATCTTATAGTTATTCACTTATTTATCTCTCACTCCAATGGAATGCACAATGTTTAACCATTTTTACTTTTTCTATTTCTTTCGGACTCCATATTTTAATGATGCCGGTCTAGGATTTTTGGGAGGTATAATAATCTTGCAATATTCGCCCTAAATATGAAGGGATTAAATCATTTTTTAACTTTATAGCATAAGGTTCTGAGCGATTGTATCCGATCTTTTTGAAATACATGAGATAGTGCAAGAGCCCTGGAAGACCACGGTGAGAGTTCGGACTTAATTCCATCCGTATCCGGACATATAGCCATTAAATCATTTAGCCATTTAAAAAATGGACTATTTTACCCGAGGTATATTTATTTAAAAAATATATATATTAATGAATACTTTTTAACGTAATATACTTGATTAAAGATGCTGATTAACTAAAGACAGTTAATCAATCATTAGAGTTCTCAATATATTTGACACTAAAATCATACAACAATTTTGTAATTATGATGTTCCAGAACTTTGCCTTAAGCTATTTTTCTTCTACCTGCACCTCTTTGAATTTTAGCATAATATCCCTGATGTAAGGGGTCCTAACCTAAGGTGCCATTCATATTTGCCATGTTTGTTGATGGCATTTAATATAGTTTAACTCTTTTTACTCTTAGACATATTTAAATTTCCCGCCATTTTAATTACTTCTTCTTTTCTTCGCTCTAGACTTTCCTCACTTTTAAACTTTCCCGCCAATTTTTTCCTTAGGTTCCCACCACCATCATAATAAAGATCTAAAAGCTCTTTGCTTGTTGGGTCTTCCTGTTAACAAAGAAGTCGGCATGAAAGCCCTCATTGAAGAAGGGAAGGTTTGGAAAGCTTTGATAAAGAAAGTCATGGCTGTTTAAAATACGTTCTAGTCGTGAAACTTCCTCTTGTCATGTAGGATGATGATGGACTCCGGGATTCGGAACTCTTTGGATATATATTCGAAAAGGCAACTATTATCACCCTCCTTCCTATTTGTGTCAATAAAAAAGAAGAAGAGCCGAGCCCTTGATTTAAGTATTGTGTGTCTAATTTGTTTAAAATATGAAAATGAAAAATATGTTCATATGGAAAAAGGATATTTATAAAACTTTTTAAAGTCTCAAGCCTTTATAAAAAATGTATTGATAAATAATTATATAAACCCATCAAACAATTAAATCATAAACGTAATTTGATTTAAATATTCTATGCGTTATATATTTTTAAAGTAGGCTTTATATTTAAAATAATGTTCAATTAAAATATAATCGTAAAAGATACTTTATTATGTATAAATATATAGTCTAAGACAATTAAAATATATATAAAGCGTTTTAAATGTTTAAATATTTAAAATCTTTTTTTCTCTTTGAAAAATAAATATACTTTATTACATTCAATAATTGAAGTAATTAAAGCTAATATTTTGTATAACAAATAGTGTTTTCATTTGTAATCAGCAATTTATATCATTATTTATAGAAACAGTTTTTGCTATAAGTAAACGTTATATGGAAAAATGGCATCAAATTATAAGAGTTATATTTGTTTAAATGGTTCCAAGGAGTAAAAATTATTGATTTTGAGAGCCTTTGAATACGACATATTTGAATTGTAAAATATATGACGTCCATTTATACAAAAATATTATTTGTTGACAGAGAAGGGATTCGATTAAACAATTATACAAAAGTATGAAATGCTATAATATACAACTTCTTTCCTGGTTCTGATAAGCAAAGTTTCAAATCTTTTAAATGTTTACTTATGTTAGTATATCAAAAACAAATAAATATATTGTCCTTCATCTAGAAGTAATTTAAAAATTTGTGAATTAATTGACATTGTTAATTTACTTATTTTATTTAATCTTGAGGCGTTTAAATTGTATATAATTTATGTTTGAGGTTTAGAAGCAAAAATAAATACAGTGCATGCATACATTGCAAAACTTTATAAACAAATATTGACTATAGAGTTTAATGCTTTTTATGGGAGAGCTTTAGAGGATTTATAGTTGCAATATTTTATTTCCAAGTTCGGAAAGTTCGAAAGCGACTCGTGTATATATTACGATGTGTTGTATTGAAAAATATATATGAATATTAGCATTTAACTTTAGTCAATTTTTTTCTTGAAGAGTTGAAGAAATGTTTGCAAATATTAATATTAGCAAATACTGGCTTTTAACTTTTATTGTTTTTTATGATTGTCATCATAATGTCTCATTTACTCGTAAGATTTAAAGAAAACAGTTTTAAATGATGCGCCCTTTTATATCAGGTTATTCTCCAGGGAAGTAAATGTGAACTAAATTGTTAATATGTATCTGTGCAACTGCCCTGAATAGTTTTACTCTGTTTCCTGTATATAACTTTAGTGTATGTTATTTTTACACTGTATTAAGTTTTTGCAGAAAAAACAAATAAAATGCTTTTAACCTAAAAAAAACATGGGTTTATTTAATTCTATTGGTCAGTCTTCTTATTAATTTATTATGACTTATATATGACTAAGTAATTGATAATTCGGTCAATAATGATAATATTTAAATAATAAATAAATAAAAAACATCAGTCATTATACGTTTTTTATCTGAATAAATTTATTTTTGTCTGTGCTCCAACATTCTTATTAGAAACTTATACCGTCAGTTTTTGAATTCATTTCTAAACAATAAAATGTATCATTGAATGAACGTTAATGGTATCTTAATATTAATGAGTATTTCTGTACTGCTTTTAAGAATGATGTCAATAGAATATTCAGGCACAAAAGTTAAGCATTCTCTCCCTGACATTATTTCATATTTATATGTACTTTACAATTACAGTTAATAATTTTTTAATATATTTATTTAAAAAGATTATCTATATCATACTAATTATATGTTTATTTTATTTATTTCAACTTAGGTTCCTGACTCGATTCTTTATTGGTCTTTATCGGGACGGACATGGATGGCAACCGAAGAGTATCTTTGAACAATGCTTATGATTGGAAGGCAATAAATATTAGGTCTTTGACGGACTCCATCATCTGATGTGAAGTGTTTTATTTCTTAGACAATCACTTTTTAAATCATTGATTTTCCTTCTTTTGGATTTAGTT
Source organism: Caligus rogercresseyi (assembly GCA_013387185.1). NCBI lineage: Eukaryota > Metazoa > Arthropoda > Copepoda > Siphonostomatoida > Caligidae > Caligus > Caligus rogercresseyi. The sequence continues at coordinate 5,184,284 of CP045908.1, forward strand.
TTTGTTTTTATGCCTTCGATTGTTTTCGAAACACTTTCGAGATTTTTATATGGTATTATTTATATCTCAAACACATTTTACGGCCTCCTTAATTAAAGTATATTATAATAATGTTTACATTCCTTTAAAGTTGAAATAAATCCATATATTACTATTTACATGTGTTGTATTGGGTTCCTTATTTATAAGATAAATTTCTCACATAACTAAAACTAATGTCTTGTATAATTGCTATCATATTTCTATCATGACTCTAGCCAAGGAACACTAGACTCCTGGAAAGAATGGGCTCAATAAACAAAGGTTTTGAAAATAATTTGTATCATAATCTTTTCTAAAGTAGCCATAAAACCGGTTGGTGCCATCGGTTTGGTCCATTGATTTGGAGAATATATCGATCATTTGGCCTGTTGAAGACAGTGTCCAGGGTGAAGATCATCTTATTGAAAAGAATCTTCACTCGAATGCTAGAACTGCAGCTCAAAAACAGATCATTTCCGAATATATCACTTTTTATTGTAAGAAGTGTGTCGCTGGAGGTCAAAATAGAGATCAGATAGAGATTTTTAGCATTTTAAAATCAGAATTGAAGAAACACGCAACAAATAAATATAGTGCCAAATGACCTTAAAAGTGACGTCAGAAGTCAGAGACCATCAATGACCACAAAGGATATATTTATATATAGATAGATAAAAACAAATGGTTTGAAAACTGGCATGAATTTTCTTTTAATCCAAATGGGTTTCTCTTGGGGTCATGCACATCATTCTAACCTGCTTAAATCACCCGTAACGCACAACCGAGAGCTCAGTGCTTTTACAATGGAGTTTTCGTCCTATAATCCTTTTTGAAGTAGAGCGCAAAATTTTTGAATACATTATTCTCAATTTTGACAGCAGAGTTCACAAAAACTAATTATCAATTTACAAATGCGATGGAGTTAAATTACTGAAATAAACAATTATAAATAATAAAAAACTTTATAATTCTATTGTTAAATCTCTAGGAAAGTAAGTATGCCACTCAAGTAAATATTTTTATGACTGAACCAAGGCCTTTATATAAAAATCAAGCGTTTTCAATTACCAGTACAAATTAGTGTCTTAATGGCCATAAAAAAGTGTCAGGCTTTATATGTTTGGAGTAATTAATATCTATAAACAAAAAAGTATTTAAAAATTATTTTAGCTTAATATAACACTGAATGAACAAATCCTTTTACTTTAGGAATAATTAAACAATGAATAATCAATATCTTGGTCTGATGAAAATATCATTGATTGTTCTCCAAAAACCATATGCGATTTAGGTGACATCAGTGCATAGATTAGGAGAGTCTGGACGCATGACAGTGTATTCATTACATGGGGGTTGATGAAAACGGACAACAAACATATTTCATATCATAAGTTTATCATATGAAATCTATTTGTTAGAGCCTTTGTCGACGCCATGTTCTGAATCAGCTGTTTTGTGTCCAGACTCTCCTAGTCTAAGGCACTAGGTGTCATCATAACAAATAACTGATGCACATCAGATTGATAAATCTTATATAGATATGCATTCGATTCCTTTTATATCTCCATAAGTTTAAATCCATACTCATTCAAATGAGTATGATTACAAAAGCAAAATATTAAAAATACTTATAAACTCACGAGTTTTAGCAGTTTCAAAACAAGAACATCTGAATATTATCTGGCTAAGCCCTTACATAAACACCTCTCTGATCTCTTAAGCCACGATACTATGGTTTTATCAACGCAAGAGCAAAGCCTTGTAAGAAGAGTTGCGACAATAGATTGAAGCGTCGTTACCTGGTGATAGAGCATTTGGACACAAACAACGCATGGAATAATGATTATTGTTCCTATGTTATTATTAAGATAAATAAATCGGAATCTATGACAAAAATATGTGTCCATAAAACCTTTCATTTATTGGAGGATTGTTCCATGGAAATAAAAGAGATAAATTCCCAGGCTCCTGAGCGATTTGTACAATCCACAGCACTACAAGCAGGCATAGTTGTGTTTTTTAATAGATCTTAAATTTTATATTGTTTTTATACTTTGAAAAAATTATCTCAAGACTATTTATTTACAACTCCCTCAATAAATTATTAAAATGTTTTGAGCCTGACTGAAAGTCAACGGCTACACAGACAGCTTTACGACGTAACTTTACTTATAAGGCTCTGCCCAAGAAGAGGGACTTTAGGGCATTTTATGTTGGACTCAATTAAAATTATAAAAGCGTTTTATAACAAAAACACACTGCACTTACTATGTGCTAGGAAAAGTTCGTCATGCAGTCGTGATATTTTGAGCATTTTATCCATGGTAGAACTCCATTTGAAGGATTTAATCAGGACATATCGCAAGAAATAAGGCTTTATGCCTATCAGGTGTTCATGTTATGTCATGTTTATTGTTTTTTTTCTCTGTATTCTCTAGAATGATAATAAAAACAATTTATCATTATTGCAGTTATTTTTCCTTCTATCCATTCCAGAAGAAGTCCCATTATATAAACTCCATACTCATGAAAACGCAAATTTTGAATCCTTGACTTTTCCCGCCTTTTTTGGACTGCATTATAAAGAGTTCTAATACGTACTTTCTTTTCCCTCCCCTCCTTCGAACAGAAAGGTTTTCCTCTTGGGCTTTCCAAGCCCCTT
>CP045908.1:5187066-5212365 GCA_013387185.1 Caligus rogercresseyi
TTTCTCCTTTACCTACTCTCTAAATCTTGACGGGTAGGCTCCTAGAGACATTCTACCTGCTCACAAGATGGAAAAACGCTTTTTAAATAGTACACATGACTGTGTCCTTGATAGTATATTTGTATTTTTGATAAGTATTAAAACCACATTATTTCTTTATATATATATTTTAATAAAATTGTTAAATGCTGTATATATTTTTGCGTATCATTTGACATTTTTGACCTTAGTTTTATAGTTAGTCGGAAGACAGTAAGGAGATTGTTTTTTATTAAGAAATAGTATGTATTTAACTAATATATTCAAAGTAATTTAAAACGAAAAAAATATAACTAGACGCGTTTGCTGTGGAAATTAATCTTGTGAATAATTTGTGCCCAAACTAAGCAAAATAATTATGCATAGAGATATAAAATATAGAGAGCTTATTCCCTTCAATAGCAGAGAAACATCGTTTTTCAGCTGTTGTGTCAATCTAAACTAAAGTAATACGTACTACGTCACCGTAAGTTGCTCATATAAATATTTTTTTATATTGGGCAATATGACGTATGCCTCTGAAGAATCTAATAAGCTCTCTATGTCTTTATATCTCTATGTTTGGAGAGAAGTTATACTTCATTAAAGGTAGAAGATAAATAGAAGATGTTTTTAATCTTCCTTTTCTCTCTGGTTTTTATCTAACAGTCAGCACCACAAATTACCTATAAAGCGATTCAATGAACAAATTTATTAGTTTTAGTGTATGTATACTTAAAAGCAAATGGTAAAATTGTAGTTGACAAAGTAATAAACGAACTGACATACTCCCAACACTTTTAATTATACTTCGAGCAGAATTATTTTATTAGGATATATTGAATCTAACTCTTCTTAACAAATCAACTCATTTTATGAATGACAGGCTTTCGATGGAAAAGCAGCAATCACTTTGCCCTTACGTCTTGACATCCGAACAAATGTTTCCTACAAAGAAAAAAAAAACTTTTTTCTTCACTTTGGCCCAACACTTGAGAATTTAAATGTCAAAGCAGCATTTTTTTTTTCTTTCATCCCGCCAGTATAGTTAAGTGAGTTGGCCATCATGTGTCGACTACTCTTTTGCTGCTGTTTTAACCACGAGAAGGGAGTCCTGGCCCTTGGGATATTTGGTGTTCTCTCGGGATTAGTTAACTTTGGCTATCAAATATATACATTCAATCTCTGTGGAACCTTGCCTCCATGGTCCACATCGCTGTCTATATCATTCTTCTCATTGGAGTGGCCTATAAGAACCCCAATCTTCTCCTGCCCTGTATAGTGGTTCAGCCCATAGAGTTAATTCTGGGTTCGTGATGTTCAAGTAGTATTTTTTCGGTAGTTGAGGAAGAGGATAGGGTAAAGAGTATAAAAATTTTGATCATTTCATTATCCTAGGATCTGGTGCGGCCACCTACTATCTCTTCATGGACGTTGAGTCACTGATGCATCGAATCCTATGGATATCTCTTGGTTTACAGCTGCAGGTAGAAATTGCTTCTTTATTAGTACTACTCTTCAGTACCCTCCATTAATGGATGGTTAAGATTAGCATTGTCCCGATCACGTGTTTTTTTGTTTTGCTCCCGATCCGATTCCAATAATTTGAATTCGAGTATCGGCCGATCCGATCGTTTTTTTTTTGCTCCCGATACATTTCCGATCATTTTCCCCGATCTGATACATTTTTGGCAATGCCTTAAGAAAAAAAGGGGGACTAAAACTCAATTAAAATGTTCTAAATTTCCTCTTATATTATTATCCATTCACTCCATACATTGGACATATTCATTTTTTCACTGCATCAAGCCTGCAGTGCAGCCTACTGTATGTATGATTATTTTTTTCCAACGACAACAAAAAAAGTATTTTTCATATACCAGTACTGTTGTACTTTTTTAATCCTTTTTCATGAAAAAAATCCTTTTTCTAAAAAAACGTCGTCACTTTCAGAATGACGAACGATTCTCGATCTATTGGGACATCTCAAGTTAAGATTTTTTTTTAACGTTTAAACCATAAGGATGTAAATCCATTGGTTACTTAAAGGAAGAGGCATCCAGCTAAAGTATTATAATTATAATTACATACTATTATAATTACATAATTACAACCTTTGTAAATATTGCAACAACAAAAACCTAATTATAGGTTCATTAGAATTATTGCGACGATTTTTTATTATTATTATTTAAAAATCAATTATTTTTGCATATGTAAAACAGGATATCCATATATTTCCAGAGTTGTTAATAGATATTTCCTGAAAAGTCAAAATTCAACCTTATTTCTTTGAAATTGATACAAATATACTTTTATATTTCATACTTATATCTTTTCAAGCTTTTGGATACCTTTATTTATTTTTATTAATTGTTCCATTTTTCAAGTTTTACGTTTTTTTCTGCCTTTTAAATAATAAACACTGTTGTTTAAAATGCATTGCTTGAATTTTATATACTCAAACCTATAGCTCAGTATCAAATTATTTAATAACAGTACCACGACTTTAAAGAAGTATTTAGTAGAGATTTAACACTTTTGGATGTTAATAATGTGAATGAATGTTTAATTATATTTTTTTAGAATAATATTAAAAATATCTTTGCTGGTCAATATGTTTGGTTTTCGACGATGCTAATAGTAAAAAAATATTTAAACATTTTTAAGTTTAAATTTTTTCCCGACTCCCCATAATTTACAAATGTAAAAAATTATAAGTATATTTTGAGTCATTTTTAAAACATGCACAATAAAAAGGTGCATTAAGTACATAAGCTATAAAGAAACAAGAGAAGGACGAGTAGGAAATGCAAGACATGTATGTCATGTTCCTTATTAGCGTGTCTGATGTTACTCACAATACCTCAATTACTTATAGAAACAATCAAATCACGCTAATAAGGAGCATGACATGCATTTTCCTACTCGTCATTCTCTCTCGTTCCTTATAGCTTTATTTACTTATATATATATATATGGGCAGAGTGGCCAGCGGGAGTACCGGACTATTCCCGTTGGGCCCGCTGGCCTCATACACATAAGCGGCCGTTGACATCCTCCCAATGTATAAGGCCGGCGAGGGCATAATTGCCCGGGGTGATGAATTGCTTCTCACAGCGTTACTATATATATATATATCTATATCATATCTAGATATTATATAGATATATATATATCTATTATATATATATATATATATATATATATATAAATATAATATATGCAAATCCACGTTATTCTCCCCGCTGCCGATGGGGTTTTTAATGACGTCACACCGGCACGCGCAATACATTCTCTCATGATATGAAATACCTTGTGATAAATGATGAAACGATAGCTATAACACATAAAGTTCCGATAACATGGGCGATATTTATAATGTGCAAAACAATATTTAAAAGAAGGGGGTGCAATACATTAAGTCCAAAAGTCGCCTTTGAATTATCGCTCTCTCTCTGTTTTTAGGATTAAGTAATGAGGCATAACTTTTTAAAACGCATTGATAAACTGATAAATAATAACATCGGTGATCATTATCACTCATTTTATAACAACAGACACCTCACTGATGAATCATAAGCATCTTAATAGATTTTTTTAATATTATGATTGATTCGAAAAAGCTTGAGCCCCCACTTATGAGAAAGAGTAGATAATTATGCAAAGAAATTAATATTTTGTGATTTTACATTCATTTTGAAATTCTATCAAATTGTTTGTCGTCCTTTAATAACGTTATAAATATAACCATTATCTTGTTAGCCTGGGAGAAATTCAGTTACAATGTTTGATCACATCCATTAAATTCACGTTATAGTTTCTATAATAAAAATTAATAGTCTTGTACTTCCATTGCCAAAATGATTTTTATTGCTATCAACAACGGTTGAGACCTCAAAGCAGGGAGCTCGATAGCCGTGCGTGTTAAGGGTGTTCAACTCTCAATGTTTGGGGCGCAGGTTCGAATCCCGAGAAGGATGGTCATTTTTGGTCTACCTCATTGATAAGATCCTAGGTTTTGATGACAATTTTAATGCTATAATGCTTATTTATATCCTGTATGATGCATTCTATCGAACCATTTAGGCCAAAAAAAAAAAAGCTAAGGAAATCAAGACTAAGTTTTTATCAATATTTCGTATAAAAAGATTTTGATATCTATATATTCTTTCTACCTAAATTTAACCTAAATTAAATTTTTGTAGAAGTAACCTCATGTTGATTATTTATATATATATATATATAAAAGAATATACCGATCTTATACATACTAAAATGACGCCATCTTGTCCACCTTATATAAGCCTATAAGTATCTTCATAAAATAAGTTCGTACGGAAGCTGACATGTTAAATGTGTTGTAACAACCATTATGAGGGTGTTTAAACAGGTTTTTTATCGTAAAATGGCCAGTAGCTCTCATTTATTGCATAGTATGTCGAAGGATTTAATGGATTAAAATGAATATGTTAGCTCTCAATAAAATGAAAAGTAAAAGAGTATTATCTCTAATCATTCTTCTCATTACAAGTCCTAGTAAGAATAAATATTAGGCATGAGGATTAAAGAATAAGAAAAACGTTAACTGAACTAAGATATCTACCTAAGATATTGTTTATGTAATCAATGTATTGTATCGTGAATCTGCTACAGTATCACTTAAAAAAGGGCATTTTCTATTTATTCTAGAAGGAAAAAATATATGTATCTAATAAAACATTGAGACAAATGTGAGTTTTAAATAGGTATATTAAAGCATTTTTGTTTCAAATAAGTCGACTATTTGTTTTTTAATAAGTTAATGTTTCTATAAAACCCTTTTAGATATTATCTGAATATGTCAACCCTTGTTGATGTAACCAAAGGACGTTAAATCCGAAGAACTTTTGATTCCTAGGACACTATCTTAGCAAAAAAAAATTGTGCCTAAATGGTTCGATAGAATTGCAACTTCCGACTGGATATAAACAAGCATTATAACATTAAAATTAGTCTATCGATTATCGAACCTAGGATCTCTATCAATGAGGTAGACCAAAAATGGCCATCCCCTCTTGGGATTCGAACCTGTGTCTTCAATTATTAGAGTCGAACACGCCTGTACGCACATGGCTATCGCGCTCCCAGTAATTAGCAATTTATATATATATATATATGTCTATATAATAGCAGCATAACAGATAGTCAAATTACCAGAGCAGGGACTATCGATTGATATTTGGTAGATCGGATCTACCAACTGTAGATTTATGTCACCGACACCCCTGTATTTGAAAACAACAACACCAGACTGCATGATTCCAGTCAATTGTTATCTGTAGAATGAAAGCCAAAATAATTTATTAATCACCAAAGTCATTCAATATCAAATTCAGTCCAGCATTACTAAAGCACAGACTTCAGTACGAAAACCCCCTATATTTGTTACAAGTCATCTGATATCAAGCTGAGTCAAAACATTACAAAAGCAGTGACTTGTACCTGTAATAGATGTTGCAACAGCTCATCTAGTAATCTAGTTTGTGACGGGAAGCGAAATTTCACTTAACACCATTAAAACAAAATGTAAAATATGAAAAGAAAGTGGTAAACTAATTTTCATGTATCTAAATTCAATAAAACTATAAATATATATGTCTGAACTCAATTCGAACTACTTATTTTGACCGCATTAAGCGTACAGATAATTTTTTGGAGGAACATTAAGTATGGGCATTCCTTTATTTTGTTTGTGAGTTACAATTATGGGATCTTTATTATATGGATTATCACTATAAAATTATGTGTATCTGATATCCGTTAATAAGTCCAATCCCCATGTTTGTTATTAAGTACACTTACAGATAACAAGACTTTATCCAAAAGGTCTACTACTGCTTGCAGCTACATATTTCAAATAGATCAACAAGACAAATCCTTCATAAGAGTAGACACTCGCATCTCGGCAAAACAAATCAAAAAGTCTGGGAAATAGTATTTGTAATCGCTTTTCCTTAAAGCAAGTAAATGTTCATTTAATTACAAAAAAAAGAGCTTTTAGCATCACTTAGATGTAGATTTGTCTATTCTAATGATTTATACTTTCATGAGAGGTAGTAAAATCCTCTTTTTTAAGACTAAATATTCAATCTTTAATAAATAAAAATATACAATTGTAGCGGATTGACCCGCTTACTAACAGCAGGACTACCTACCACTTAAAATGTGACTACATGTGAAAAAAAATATCATTTGGCTATTTAGCCAAATGTTTTTTTATTATTATTTTTCAATCACATTAATTCTTAATTATCTATGAGTATCTTGTTTAATTGCAAGGGAATTGGTCTTGAATAGTTAATTAAATGCTACTGGTCTTCGTCAAAATAAACAACATTGTCATGAGTGACGTCTCGGTGAATTGAGTTGTACACCGAGACGTCACTGAGGACAAAGGTTAGTCTTTTCCCCCTCTCAAGCTCAATGTTATATATTTTGAGGAAGACTAATAGCATTTAATTAACCATTCAATGAAGGAATGACTTCTTCTTCAATTGCCGAATGGTTTCTATGCCGAAAACGATTATCCATTTCCTCTATGACGTCACGCTATATATATATATATGCATACATAATAGTAACAGGTCCTTTCCAATCATCACACACTATATTATTAGCAATGAATTTGATAATCAAGGGTGTAAGTGACAAGAAAAAGAGAATCAGTTAATCTGTAGTATATGTTTCATTTTGTAAAATCATTGATTAAGAGATGGAATAAATATTGGCTATATGTAACAGATTTCTTATCATAAATTAGATGGACCATTAATGTAATATCAAATAAAATGTTATTTGTATAAATCAAAGGGAAAATCGTAAAATGACGGAAAATTAATTCAATAAGCTTTAAATTGTATTATTATTGTTAAAGATTTTCCCACTACTTTCTGCTGAACGAACATTCATATGTTGAATGGCAACATTATTACTGCATTTCTGATCTACTACGAAGTACCCATGATCTAGACGAACCAGCAATCCTGTGTCCAAACTCTCTCCTACTCCAAGGCACTGTATTTATATAAAATACTGCTATACTTTCATTCATATTATCATATATGGCAAGTATGCCATTGATTCAATGAGCAGTTTTAACTCATTCCCACCATTTACGTCATTGTATCATTAAATAGCAAGTGTAATAGCTTTTGACGTACAAAATATGACATTTTCACAAAATATTATTTCTTTTTTTATAAACAAAAATGCTGAACACATTTATTTCTTCCCTTGCAGAAATCATCATATACCTATGGATCGCCGTCATATTCCTCTACCGACAATACAAGGAGATCTCTGTTGTCTTCCTACCCATCAGTCACCCAGGACTGGAAGAAAAGCAACTCAGCGCAGAGCTCATTCATTGATAACTGTGTATACATAGAGCATTTTAAATAATATTAATAATAAAAAACATTTATAATATATATAGATATATAAAAGAATATGTGACTAGATACAGGCAAGTACGTCATATTAGGTATAAATGCATTAAGTAAATAAAGTAGAAGAGATAGTAGAGGGGGATAGTATCTCAAGGAGGACAAGTCTCTGAAAGATATTGGACTCGACGACTTAGAGGGACTCATCCAAGGGAGAGCAAAGGGCATTAAACTCATATCAAATATAAAATATCCTTCTTAAGTAAAAAGGTAGCGTTTTGATATTATTGGGGTCATATACTTGGGAGGAGGGGAGATATATATTTAAGAAGACGGTATCCTGGGATTCTTTAGAGTTAGAGTGCTGAAATTGAAGGTATTTGAGTTATATCCATTGTTGGAGGGAAGACAGAGAAAGAGCGGAAAAGAGAGTGAGACTTAACATTCTTATTATGAAATGGAAAGTTAATTGGCACCATTGGGTTCCATATTTCATTTGGAAATATATATATATATATATATCAATGAAGTCTCATACTCTCCCGTTCTTTCTGTTCCTGTCTCTCTCCCCAACAATCGAAATCCCACAAATACCCCGACATTATTGGATTCTTCAAAGAAACACATAATTGTGTCCAATATAAACAAATATTTATATGATCAACTTACGATGACGTAGAGATATAGTGACATAGAGAGCTTATTGGATTCTTCAGAGAAATACGTCATATTGCCCCATATAAACAAATATTTAAATCTCTATGATGGGTTTACGATGATGTAATACATATTACTTTGTTTAGTTTGGGCACAGCCGACAGCTGAACGACGATGTTTCTTTACTATTGAAGGGAATAAGCTCTCTCTTATCCTTATTTCTCTATGGTCATGACGTCTTGAGCAATAAATTCTCTATGTCTTGGATAAATGAACCAGAATCAGAGTGCTAATGGAGAAAAGAGATACATAAGATGGACTATTTATCCAATGAAGACTGTAATACGTTTAAGGTTTTGTTTATTGATCCGGATTTATTCTTCCATTTGAACCACAACAGGAAGCCTCTACTTCCTTATTTATTATCCATAAAATGGATAGCGCGTGAATATTTTAGATATTAAAGGGTTTGATCAGCAAATGCGATCAAATATCCACTGCGATGTAATTGCCGTAACTCTCAGCGATGCGATCAATTGCGTTAAAATCGATTGATATATATTATGAAATGCATGATTATTTTTGGTTTAATTTAATATGGAAAAACTATGCGATAGCAAAAAAAAAAGTATATATAATGTCAAAATTTCAGTCATAATAAATGGCGATATAATAAGTCCCACTTATCTAATTTTTTCTATTGAAAATTGAGTTGGATTTTTTATTGTTTTCCTGTGATTTTTTAAAAAGTAAAAATGAAATAATTAATTGCTAAATTATTTTATTTTAATAACTTTGATAGGTAAATCGCAAAACTGTTGAATTAACCCTTGATATTATTTTTTAATAATCAAGAAGAAGCAAATTATATGCGGATAAAAAACTCCCCTCACATTCAAAGAGCATGCAATGCACTTTAAATGTATCCATTTTTATTCACAGTTGCAGCATTTGAAGGAGGAGATGAAAAAAAAACATATATTTTGGGGGGTCTTAAATCAATACAAAAATCGTTAAAGAATGCACCCATTTAAGTGTTTCAATATTAACTCTCCTGAGCTTTAATATAAGCATATATTGAATGATGGCTGTTCAAACCTTGCTCTCTGAGTGTCTGTGAAATACTCATAACCCTCCTCATAAGTCTATTTCCATTTTTTCTCTATGTCCAGGGTAGAAAATTTGAGAACAAAACCGTTCCAAGGACGGCATAGCCCACGAAATAAAACCGTAGCCACCTATCCCTCTCGTCTCGAGGCCTCTCATCCAGGAGAACACACTTAAAGGCACTCTCAAGATTCTCCCGCCTCTCCACAATATGCACAAGTCCATCCATGCGGCAGGACTCAATGAGCGGAGTATGCTTCCGATCTTTGGGCATGGATAGCAGGGCAGCATACCAATAGAGGATGGGGCAAGAGGAGCAGAGGATCCTCGTAGAGACCTGAATATGAACAAAGAGAGCACAAAAGGCCCCCAGGGCCAGGGAGTGAATCACGTAGACAAAGGCTTCCTTTGGAAGATTCCCTGAGGCCAGGAGACGGTTGAGATCAATGGACTCCACAAAGGGAGTAAGCCCCAGCTTCTTGGAGTAAGATCGGTGTCTCTGTAGGAAGCGAAGGCCCTGCCCCATGATGAGAATGAATATGGGGCTGCAAGGAGGAAGTTGGGTATTTGTCGAAGGGAGTAGGCCCTTAGGAAGCCCACGTTCCAATAGGTTTCCTGCACGTAGGAATATGGAAGGGGGAGGAGATCAAAGCACCAGGCTGAGGGTCATCACTTGGGAGCTTTAATTCCGGATTAAACCGTGCGTAGTCGATGATGGCTCGACTCGTGTTACGATCCGACTTGGTGAGCCGGCAAAAGTTCATAAATGCATACCACTGAGTGAACACAAAAGGGAAAATTCCTAGAAGCAGAGAGAAGAATGCAGGAACAAGGGCGTCTCCAAGGATATTGGCCACTGTCGTGGAAGTCTCCGCGAATTTACCCAGCGGCTATGTGTGAATATTTCTTTGGCAATGATTTTGGCACTTTTATAGAGGGAGAATCCCACGTTGAGGAATCCATTTGCACGTGTGGCCGAGGGGAATAGTAGGAGCAGAGAGACCTGAAGCTTGAAGGATCGCTCGATTTTAAGCATTGCATAGAAGCTCGTGAGGCTGTAGAGGGACTCTGAGTAGGCCGCGCTGAAGAATATGCTTGCAGGGTTGATGCAAAAGAATAGGCTGGCCTTGTAGGCCAGGTATTCATCCTTGAGGACCTTTCGTGAGAGTTCGAACAGAACGAGGGCAGCTAGTACGAAGCATATGAAGTTAATGATGGTTGATGCAAGGAGTAGGCAGACGCTGTAGCTGAGGAGGTCGTACTCAATCTGACACCAGTGGATAAAATGTCCCCCCAAGTACACGATTTGTGGGAAGAGGGGGAAGAATGCGATGGATTTTTCGTAGGTGTATCCATTGTTGGCTATGTGGAGAAAGTGCTGGCCGTCCCATTTTGAGAGGCCGTCAAAAAGAGCTGATAAAACGGCGTCAAGGGGCTTTGGACCACCCCCCGTCAGTGCCTCCTCCTCCTCCTCAGCAACATTATTCGTCTCCGAGTCCAGGGGAACCTTGATCCACTTGAAGACGTCATAGGCATCATGGTCCGGAATAAGGACATTTGATACAAAAGAGAGGCTCAGTATGAATAGCCTTGAGAAGACGGCAGAGAAAGGATCTTGGTTCGTAGGGGATCCATCATTGCTTCTTCTTCCTCCTTTTTTAGAGGCCCATGCCTAGAACGAAAAAAAGAATTGAAAAACAATAAATGCTTCGATACACTTTTTTCATTAATATTAATAATTTTTTCTGCCATAGGATTTTTGAAGAATGTATTCTGATTATATTAAGTGTTGTTATAATATAAAATATGATAATGGGGGGAGGGAGAGGAGGGAGGGAGGGGGAGGGAGAGGGAGAGAGAGAGAGAGCAGAGTCCAAGGCACAAAAAATAATAAAAGTTTGTGAAAAAGGTGAAATAAGGAATGATGATGATTTAGGGATGAAGAACAAGAAAGTTGAAAGAGTCATCAGTGCTGCTGTTCACTCTTGGGCCTGTTGTTGGAGGAGGATGAAGAGGTGGTGTTGTTGTTATTGTTGTTATTATTAGAAGCCGGCTCAGTTCCCCATTCGGGATCATTTGGATCGTCTCCATTCCAGTCCATGGTATAGTCTTCATCCTCATCCGTACAGGAATCACAACTTTGATGGGGGGGTGATCATGATTGTTGTTGTTGTTATTGTTATTATTATTTATGGATTCATCTGACAACTTTTGACTAGTGGGTGGGCGGCGTTTTTGCTCACTGCTCAATGTGCCAAGAGACTCATCAGCAGCAGCAGAAGCTTTAGGGGTGGGCATTTCCGCGTTCATTTGGCATAGTCTTCCTCACTGATGGGAAAGGATCTTGCCTCGAGGGGGGATGCGGGGCGGAAGGGAGAGTGAGTCCAGGAGGATCTCCCCGCTGTTTGGCGTGGAGGACCGAGGCAGGGGGGAGAAGTTTGAGGTGGAGCTCGTGGTACGCCTTCGCTCACGTATGGACTGAGGCGTTGAGGGAGCATCCTCTGAGGGAAGGAGGGGCGTTGAAGGACGAGTGGAGACTTCCAGGGACTCCACGACCATCCCGGGGCTGAGAGGGTCCGGAGTATTACATCCAGAGCCCCCGGTCTCTGTCTTTTCAGAGTCCTGCCGTCGTGAGCGCTGCCCTCCGGTTTGCTTAAAGGGAAGGGCCTTCCAACGCCGCTGCTCCTCTAACTCTGCCTTACGATGACGTTCCTCGTAGATGCTCTCACATATATCTTCATCCTCCTCCTCCTCCTCCTCTTGAACATCATGATGCTCCTTGTTTTTAGGCTCCTCTTCCTTCTTCTTCTCCTCCTCCTCTGTACCTTGGGATGCTTCATCAATAACTCTCCAAGTCGGCGTGATGATTTCCTTATACTTGATCCGCTCCACTCGCGTTGAGGCCGCAATGCTATAGGGTATGACAATGTTGTCAATGTCATAGGCAGACTCCCTTCGTCGCTTGACGTGCTCCAGCAGGAGCGGTTCTGAGCGTTCTCCCCAGCACCGCCACCTATGGACGGGCTGGGAAGTGGAGAAGAGTCCAATAAATCCTCCTCATCCGATATATACTCCTGAAAGGAAGAGCCTTCATAGGCCCCAGAGAGGGAAGATCGTCGACGACTCTTCTCACTGCTGCTACTCTTCTTTTTCTTCTTTTTGGACTTTGAGTTAGTATTATTATTAGATGGGCTAGAGGTGGTGGCTTCACTGGCCTCAAGGGACGTTTCCTCAGATTTTTTATGATGACTCTTTTTGGGCGGCTTTTTGGAAGAGCGATCTTCGGGATGTTTGCTGAGTGGATGGAGCGTTGAGGGAAGGGAGGTTGCAGGTACGGATGAATGAGACCCAGAAGAAGAAGAGGGCGTCTCCTTGGCATGGAGCCATGCCCGGTTTTTCAACTTGGTCATCATGTGAAGGTCCAAGCTCACATCCCCGGTCTTGGAGGAGATGACGTGATGATAGGAGTGATCCAGGAGTGCCACAGAGGATGTATTCCCTCTGGACCCAAAGCAGGACGAACACCAACGATCCGGACAGGAGCAATTGCGATTCAATTGTTTTGAAAACAGTACTCTTCGTCGGGAGAAGGTGGGCTTAAGCGGGCGCGTACGGGATGCACCATTGGCCTCGGCTTCCAAGCGTTCAGGCGGACACAGCGCCTCCTTAATACGTAAGGCCTTCCCCTCGGGCGTAAACAACGTTCGCACCTCTTGCGTATTCAGGTCCTCCGCTGGCTTGGGTTTGAGCGGCTCCAGGAGTAATAGGGGCTCCTTGGAGGCCCGGATCTGTTTATAGAGCTCCGTGTGCTGCCGTATCTTGAACTCCAAGTCCGAGACTTGGGCTGTGAGCCATGCCCATTTGGAGGCCAGAGAAGCCCGATTCTGGAGCCAGGTCCATTTGGCTCGCTTGGCAATGGGATGTGTTCCTGTGTTGGTGGAGGGGAAGCCCTCGCTCTCATCACAGGACTCTCCGCCCGAAGAGGACTCCGTGGCGTCCGAGTCCAGGCCCTGTGAGGAGGAGAAAAGGAACTTGAGTTGGGACTCCATGCGACTCAAGGCCATCCGTTGCTCTTTGAGGCATTCCGCCTTGGGTCCCTTGGGTGGAGCGGGGGAGGCATGGGGCGGGCAAGGCGGGAGTGGAGGAGTGAAGCGAGGGTCTCTTGTGCGCCTGGGCCTGATCCTTGAGGCACAGAAGCTGCTCCGCAACGTGGGATCCAAATTTGAAGCTTCGTAGTGCTTGAATGCGTTTGTTAAGGGATGAAAATCGTTCTTGGAGTTGGATTTGTCGTTGCTTGAGTCGTTGGAGGTCTTTTTCGCTCTGTCCGGCGAGGAGGGAGGATTTGGATTCCTCGGGGTCCTGCTGTGCTCTCCCAGGGCTCCCAGGACCCGGGCCCAGACTCACGACGGACGTCCCCGAGAGCTCTTCTTCGGCCCCTCCACCCAGGACCTTCATCATTCGTCTTCTTCCTTCCGCTCCAGGAGGTGCTCCTCCGCCGTGGCCCGGGCGGGACACTCGGGGCTCAAGGAGAGACTGCCGATGATCTGGTCCATGGTGGGATGCATTCTTGTCAAGGAAAACGAGGAAGCCTCAATGAGGTCGACGACTCCGAGGGGCCCCTGCTGAGGAAGAGGGACAAGAGATGACACACTGACCTCTCCGAACCAAGCATCCCACGCACACACTCACTCACCCACTCACTCACACACTCAACAAACTCGCTGGCATTCACACACAATAACACCAAAGAACCGAAGAACCGAAGAACCAAAGCAGAAAGACGGTCCTTGTCTGTCTTCTCGTCTCTTATAATCGTCCAGGAACATCCAAATTAAAAGAAGGAGGAATTAGAGAGAGAAACAGAGAGCGAAAAAAGAAAGAGAAAGAAAAAGAAAGAGACACACAAAGGTACAAAGAGAGTGTGAGAGAGCGTACTCTGAGCAACTAGGAAGCAAGGAAACAAGGTCCACGGAGTAGAGTCAAGTACATGACCCATGACGTCTCTGGAGTGAGACGCCCATGCCTACTCTTCATGATAGAATGGACACTATTTTAACGGAAGAAAGTTTTATATACACGAGGATATTGAGAATAAAGGTTCATATATATCCTTATATAAGGTCTAAAATAAGAGGTCTTCTTTGTATGCTCTATGTAGATGTGGAGAGATAGAAGCCAATGACGTCATGATATACGTTTCTCTCCTTCCTCAGACTCCCTGGGTGTCTGCAACAATGACAATAATAAGAAGAAGACTCTTCGCTTTTTACTCTCTCTTTCTCTCTCTTCACGAAATTAATGCGCCAAAATCATCATCGGCGCTCTGCCGTGTGTCTGACTACATTTTATTATTATTATTGTTGTTTTTCTTATTATTATTTGACTCGCACCGAATGCCTCTCTTGGAGTGAAGCACACAACAAAAGAAGAGGAAAAAAATAATAAAAATAATAAAAGGGGGAAAACCTTAAACCTACACTCCTAAACTAGTAAATATCATCGTGAGAGTCCCCAAGCGTTAGACTTAGTAATGATAATAATCATAACAACAACGACAGAGTTCTTAGAGGAGAGCCATCTAGCGGTAGCTACTATGAAATAAAAGTAAAGAACAACATACAGAGATGAGACTCATCACTTTACATATGTAGGTATATAAATAGTAATATAAAGGAAGAAGTGTCATTACAAACTTATTTTATAAATAAGAACCTACACCTGTAATAGTCAGGCGTCTATGTTGTTTGTGTTTCTGAACAAATTCAATGCGTAGATGGCAGTGTGCTACGCTTATCTCCGCTGTACTCAACTACTTGATGACTGAGGACTTGCTTCCCGCTCTCAATCATGCAAACGGGATGGTCTTTGCATGTTTTGTCTGTAAAAAGTGTTCTTCTTCTTTTAAATGCTAAGGGGGCTCTTTAAAGTACTACAGTACAATAAAAGAACTATCTGTGTGGAATAAAATGGCTAGGGATTTTTTTTAGACAACAAAAACCTTGAGTAATGCATGACAAATGTCTTATTAATTTAATGGAGGAATACATTTTCCAATAATTACTATTTATATTATATTTCTATTTTTCACAAATTATAAAATTAATTAATTTTTTCACTTCTTCTTTTATCCTACGATTATTATTTACTTTGAAACAAGAATGTAGATACGATTGAGTAATTTAACTGCTGTAATATTTGTTCATATCCCCACACATACAACTCAGTTCAACAAAGTAGGTTAAAAAACCCCACAAATAAGATAACAAGATAAGTTTGTATTCATTCTTTTAATGATAGTATGAATACAACTTTAAAGAAATGAGTAAAAACTCTGTTTTAAACAGTTTTCAATATTTAAAATAAAAAAAGCACGAAACGACCATTAGAAATTAGAAAAACCACAAAATCAAAAATGGTTCCAAATGTCCAATTTATAGTTGAATAATAAATTACTTAGTTGCAGAATAGTTGACATTCTCGAAAAGTTGTCGTTCGATGGTCGTTTGTCGTTCATTAAAGTATCGTTCGTTTGTCTTTCATTAAAGTTATCGTTCGTTTGTCTTTCATTAAAGTTATCGTTCGTTTATCGTTCGTCATTCTGAATAAAGTGACAACAGTTTTTTAGAAAGGAAATTTTTTCCCATCAAAAAGGATTTAAAATTAAACAACAGTCTTAGGTAAATACTTTTCTTTTTTTGGGGCGCCTGGGGTAGACATTCATAAAGATATTTGAAAAAAGTACAACCGGCAAGTTACTCTATGATTTTTTTAAACGGAAGACGAACGATAGGAATTATTTGTTGCCGTTCGTCGTTCGCAAACGACAAACAATCACAAATAAACGACAAAACAACACGTATATATATATATATATATATATATATATATCAGGCTTGTTGATCGGAGTTTTTTCTGATCGGCGATCAATAGCGATATAGCGATATTTGATCGCTGATCGGAGTATCGCAAAAGTCCTGATCTTTATATCTTTTGATCGTAAGAAAATCACTAAAAAATAGCGATCCGATCAATTGTATAAAATAACTAAAAAAGAAAAAAAATGTAATAAGGATTTTTGAGACAAACCCTACATTTTTTAAAGCTTAACTAGCTGTCACATTGACCAAAATCCATGCCAACAACTAATATTTGTTTAGAAAACACAAAATACAGACTAATACTAATGAAAAAAGCCAGTGTGTGCTATCCTGATATATTTTTGTCCTAAAATATACAGACAGGCGACTATTTAGAAGTCATTGTTTTGGAGGTCATTGCCTATTGGAAACATTTATTCTGGCATCTCCTTTCTTAAAATATGCAGACATATGTCAATTGTGGAGCCAGAGTGTGGAGCTCATAGTCTATGAGAAAAAAATAATTCTTATATTTTTGTCCTAAAACATACAGACAGGCACCTATGGAGCAGTCGTTATTTTGGAGCTCATAGGCTATGGGAAACAATAATTCCATTGCCATATAAAGATGAATACTTGTAAAGGTTTGACTGTATGTATACATTTAAATTTTTACTTAGAATTAGTATTAAATAGGTAAATATTTTTGTTGATCGCAATTAAATTGATCGGATCGCTGATCGGAAAAATCCCTGATCGTTATATCGCAAATAATTTCTGATTGCTATTTTTGATCGGATCGCTGATCGGAAAAATCCCTGATCGTTATATCGCAAAGAATTCTGATTGCTATTTTTGATCGGATCGTTATTTTTTTTCTGATCGCTCACAAGCCTGATATATATATATATATATATATATATATATATATATATATATATATATATATATATATATATATATATATATATGTTGATATAAACACTATTAAATTCCTAATGGCTTTATAAATCATGATTCATTTAAATACTCAGTTGCGTTCACCTAAAAAAACCTATTATAGCCAATGGTAGATTTTCATTGAATAAAACTTATTTTCAAAAAAAACCAAATACTTGAAAACTGTCCGTCTAAAATGTAACATTTTGCCTCAAACGTTTGAAATTGTTATTCTTACTCAATAGGAGACTAGAAAGAATGAATTATAAAATATTTTTGTGTTATTTAAAGTTTAAAGGATATTTAATAATCCAAGGAAATTAAAAATAAAAATGTAAAAAGTGATCATGAAATGCTTGTTTTATGTGTTTATATATATGTACATATTAAAAATATAATTAAATCAATGTTCACCAAAGGCAATGAATACTAAAACAAGGCTGTTTTAGTATCATTGCCAAAGGTAATTAAATTGTTATGATATACATCGTAAGAAATACATTGTATTAATGTTTGAAACCAATGCTCCTAATATCGTACATATAAAATATTTTTATTTGATTGATTTGCATTTATAATATTCCAGAAATTTCATTCTTTTCGTTTCCTTACATTATTATAACTTTGCAAATTTATCTCTATAAATATTTGATCGACATTAGGAACATGGGTTTCAAACACCAATGCAATTTCGTTATAAGGATAGCTAGAGAGTTTCATAAGTGGTAGACGGATTGCCCCAGGTCTGTATAATACAGACCTTGGATTGCCCTTCCAGTTATTTATATTGTCTCTTTGGTAAAACAAGCATGACGTCATCTATATAAACAATAACACGCATCAACTGTCATATATATACGGTATTTATTTCAGTGCATTTGTGTGAATTTTTTACGCGGGGAAAACTCTCTTTTGGATCGTCATGATTCGAGCGGACCTCGTCTTCCGCCAGACCCCCAATTCCCCGAAAGCCTCCCTCCCCCCTCCGACTTCCATCGCGTACGCCTAGAAGGACTCCGCGACTTTTCATCAGAGGAAGAGGACGGCATCCCATGCCTGGAGTGCCAGATCGTCTCCGTGCCCTGTCCCTTGATTCGCAGCGCTCAAGCGCCCCCCTTCCACCTTCGCCTCCGTGTCTATTGCTCCGAGTCCCACACAGAAGAGGGATCGGCTCTCTCTGAGGCTCCCATCTTCCCACTCACCTTCTTAGGCAACTATGCACTTAACTTTGCGGCCTTAGAGCCTTCACAAGGGGAGCTCCTTCGCATAAGTCGACCCCGCGTCTACAAACGTCGACCCCTCAACTCAGTACATGCAACCTCTCCCTTTGAAATCTTCATCGGGGGCCCTGAAAGCACTGAGCTCCTCCCCATCATCGAAATCCTCAGTTCACCCAATGGATCTAAGCCAGTAGACAAGCGTGGAACCTCACAGGACATCATGTTCAACCCCAGCACCTGCAAGCGGGTCTATAGGGGCCTGAAAGATATAGAAATGGTTAAAGGAGAGTACAACGTATGGGGCGTCGTCACCAAAATCAAGCGGGATCCCTCTCCTACAAGCAGACAGTTCATCATGGCCACGGTGTACATCATGGACGAGCACTATGAGGGGTCTTATAATTTCCCAGACTTTCAATTCTCCATTTTGAGCAAGGATATTAATGACTTCCTTCCTCTGAAGACGGGTCCATCATACGCATACACAGCATGCGGATACGGGAATGGTCGGTGCTCTGACGGGCTGTGTGTTTGATGCGAAGCTTGTCACCTTGATTAAATGGGACGAAAGGGGTGTTCCCCTTCCGATTTGCAAGTCTTCCAAGTTTGTATGGACGGAAGAGGACAAGAAACGCTCAAGGGAGTTGAAGGCCTGGTGGAATGAGACGCTGAAGCCTAAAGAGCGTGAGAATATCCTCTCTAATGCCTTGGAGATACAGGCTGTAAGGGGCTACTGTCGCTTTGATCTCTACTGCGTTGTTATTAGTAAGTGTGTCATTGACGAGGAGGATTTCGTGCTCACGGTCAGCGATGGGACACTGAGTTCCATTGCATCCGAGTCCTTTGTTATTGAGGACAACTCCTTTTCATTCCAACCCCGGGAGGGAAAGTATCAAATTGATATCTTCTTCAGCGGGCAGGATGGGCTCTTTCACTCCTTATATGGAGGTGACTCCCATACTCCTTACGCAAATCCTCTGCTACTCCGAAAAGGAAGTGGACGGCAAGCCTCTCTATAAGTTCTGCGTGGATCGAAACTCCAGCTCCAAGTGTCAGAAGTTGGAGCTGACTCATCCCATTACTCTGGAAATGAAGAATAAAGTGGAAGATGTCCTTGGAGCCGAGTTACTTCAAGGTGGTGAATCCGAGTTATTTTCACAGCGAAGCGTTAGATCTGGGCGACGCCTGGATGAGTTGAACCTCAAGAGTCAAAAGTCGTATGTGGAAACCATGAGTACATCCACCTTTTATCACCATCAAGAGAGATCAATACGTCGCGAGGAGGAAGTCGCAAGGAATAGCAGAATGGATGTGAGCTCCTCCTCCTCCAACTCGTCATCTTGTCTCTCATTGACAACGAGGCTGAGCTTTATCAATGCCTACGCTTGTTTTTACATCTATAGAAACAGAGAATCAAGAAGAGAATGCTCAAAAGAGACCCCTAACGAATCTCCAAGATATACCAAAGCTCCTAACAAAACCATTTGGCCACTTCACAACCCAAGGCATCATAAAGGCCGTCCTACCCCGAAACCCTCTGTCAATGCTCATCACGATATGCCGACAATGCAGCCATGCTCGACAAATGGAGAGTCTAGAAGACAAAGAAGAAAGGAGGCAATGCATCAAATGCAGTGCATCTGAGCTCATTGTGTCCTTTAACTTCATACTCGTGCTTCAAAAGGACTATGACTACATAGACGTCTTTGTATCCGGGTGTAATGCAGAGCTTTTCCTCGGGATTCAAGCCCAGGAGTTCCTTGGGAATCGACGTGCTCAAGGGGAAATACTCAACAAATTCCGGCACTTTGTCCTTAATAGAAGAGTGGAGCTGAATGTTGCCTTTTCAAATACTAAGGGCTCCCTTGAGTATTACTCCATGGGACAGCCTAAGTTTATAGGGAATACTTATTGAATTATTATTAGTAGAAGTATACTATGTTATTTATTTATATATATTTTTAAAGAAAAATAACGAGAAAATATAGTTGTGTGAGGAAGTTTATAAAATGCTAGATTAAAAAGTTAGATACGATGAGTATCTAAGGAGTGTTTTTTAAAATGCTCTTAAACCTTTCGTGGTAGGTTTCCAAAGAGGCTCGTAGGAGATTTCCCCTCGCGTGCAACACGTAGCGCCATCAACACAGAGACCTTATCGATCTCCTGTTGAGAGGCTAGTTCATTGTCCAGCTTGATTTCAGGACATCTCTTTCCAAAGGATTCGAGGATCTTGAGACGATAGTCCACGAGTGTTGTTGCAACAGGGTTTCCCGACAGATTAAGGGACTCCAGGACCGGTAGGGTGGCAATGCAAGTCACGGCGTCTAGGTCACGTATCTTATTACCGCTCACAGATAAGTGTGTGAGGGAGAAAAGTCTGTAGAAGCCCTCTAGTGACGTAAGAGCATTCCCTGAGAGATTGATCCGTCGTATTTGCCCTAGTTTGGCGTGTAGGTCGCTGAGAGACTTGATATGGTTAAAAGAAAGGTCTAGTGAGTCCAAATGTGGAAGACTACTGAGATTTTCCAGGGTGGAAAGGTTGTTATGCCCTAGGGAGAGTGAAGATAGTACGGGCGCAGCGGATAGGCAGGATGGGTCAAGTCCTCTATCGCATTATGCCGAAGGTCCAGTTTCTTTAGCTCTCGCCAACAACTACCACCTCCTTCATCCGTTGATCGCATGAGGCTTGTATTGACGTAAGGGAGGGACAATGGTTGAGGGATAGTTCTTCAAGGCTGTCTTTAAGGGACTCAAGAGATTCTATGGCCTCGAATCTTATCCTTTCAAGTCGCAGACACTTAAGGGATTGAAATGCCTTGAAGTTGAACTGTAGAGTATTGGGAAGGATGTCAGAGGATCCAAAGGGATCCTCTGAACCCTTTACGCCCAGGTTTGGTAAGTCGGCGCAGTATTTGTATAAACTTGGGTAATGCTCATTCTCTATATCATGAGTTGATAGTCGACGGGTAATGGCGTGTAGGGTAAGGGGATTCCATAGCTCTTTTGTCTCTGGGGAAGTCGTGCTTGAGTCCTTGGAGGAGGAGAGGCCTCCGAGAATATAGTCGAGGTCGTAGAGTGATAGTTCTAGGAAGTCTACAAGGCTTTGTGGAAGGACTGGGGCACGTGACTCTTCTTTCTCGAGAAGGTATCTGAAAGGGTACATAAAAAAATAAGTGTTTTTCATTGAAAGACGATATTTGAAACCATTTTATCCCTTAAAGGACATTTTGAACAAATAAATATATGCGCATACAAAGTCTTTTAAAGAACATACTTAAGCACTTTTACCTGTAATATTTTATACTTCTCATATTTAGCAAATATTTGTATGACCTTTTAACTCAACACTAAAGTAATATGTAAATAAGAAATGAGTTTATTTTCAAAGAATTTAGTGTTAGTAATAAAACAGTAAATAATAATTGCCTCGAAACCCTTCATGCACAGCATCCAACAAGTGCCTCGAACTTATCTCTATGAGACGTTGTCTATACATACTATTTTATGAACTTAAAAAGATTCATTTATGACATGATTTTTTTTTTTTAGTTCAAGTTCTAAGCCAATTAGAGTGCAAAGGAATATATTAATATTGTTCATTGTCTTTAAATATAGATCCTTGATAACCTATTAAATTAATTTTATACTTTATACTCCGTTTAATTCTAATTTTAAATTTTTAACGTATTACCATTATTGTTATATATCATAAAGTTGGACGTTTTAGGATCTTAAAGAAGGAAATTGATTTAAAAATACAATGTTTTATTTAAAATATTATACAGTTTTCCTTTATATACATATAAATTATTTTGTTTAATTAAGGATAAAATAAATATATATATTATCCATTAAAAAAAAAATATATATATATATATATAAGGAGACGACCCACCCCGGGTCCCGGCTGTTTTGAGTGTCCCGGCCCAATCTGGTGTCAAAAATCACTGGGCCAGGACCTTCTTAGGAAATTATTTTCTAAAAAAATACGTCGTCACTTTTTCCAGAATTCTTTTTTTTTTGGAAATTATTTTCTAAGAAACGTAACTTTCAGAATGACGAAAGAACGAAAATATACTGAAGTCCCGGCCGGCTTGAAAAATTTAAGTCCCGGCGAAAAAAGTGTCCCGGTCGTTTCCTATATATATATATATATACATAAAAATGTGATAATTATAATTAATGTCGGCTTTTAATTAAATTTAGAGATAAACACTGGAAACAGGAAAAGTTTTTCCTCATGTCCTAAACATTCCGATACATACTAACCAGGGTTGTGGATTGAACGAAAAAACGAACGCACGTTCAAAATCGAACGCCTGAACGGAATATTAATAAACGGACGAACGAATTTTGTTGGCGTTCGTCCGTTCAATTTATATTGTTTTTGAAAAGTGTTGACGTTTTTTATATAAAAGAAGTTCAATGAATGTGTCTTATGTCACTTCAGAAAAAAAGTGAAATTCCTGCAAGTGATTCTGGAATATAAGTGAGGACTTATTTTAAATAACGGAATTTTTTCAAATTTAAAATAGGAAATAATGGAATTTTTTCAAACTTAAAACAGGAAGTAATTGATTTTTTTTCAACGAACGAACGAAGGCCTAAAAAAAGTTTTTTTCAAATCGAACGGGCGAACGCCCACAAGCCTGGTATCAAAAGTAGACTCAATTACATACTCTAGGGCTCTTAAAAACTATATAATTGTATATCCACTTCCTCCATTGTTTCTTATAATTGAGTGGACTCATAATGTATTCATCTACAGAGTCTAGGGCGGCTATTAAAAACGATATAATTGTACAATCACATTTCTTTCATTGCCCCTTATAATTCCTCTGACTCAATAACAAACTAAATTAGTTAAAAAGTAGTAAAAAAACTTTATGATTGAGCATACATTGAATGTGATTCGCTCCTTTCTTCGTCTGGAAGTGATCATTAGTCATACTACTATGATAAGTCCTGACGTCATATTTATAAACGCCACCCTCTTCCAGGAGCTTGAATTACAACACATGTTCAAAAGCAATCCTTATCAATCCATGTAAGCAGCCTTACACATTCAATATATATTATCAACGTTTAATTAAAACTAGCATTCACTGGAATGGAATCCTCTTTCTATAGAAAGGGTGTTTAATGATATGTTCCGTATTGAAGGTCTTTGTATGGAGCCGCTAGGATACAGTTGGCCTTCAAAAGACGCTGACTGCGAGTTTTCAAAGCTTTGGGTTGAACATTCAAACCATGACCTTTTACTTTGTTTTTTCAGCATTTAAATAAAAACGCTCCTCGAGCGTTCGGTTCGTAAAAGTATTTACCCACTCTATTTATAGGTTTTGATATTTAAAAAAACTTATGTTAATTAATGTACTCATTATTTTGCTTCAAAGATGAAGAAATATCGATTAAAATGTAGCCAAGCAGTATACATGCTTAAAATGAGTTTTCCTAGCACAAATTCGACTTAATGTTGTATTTATGATGGTTGTTAATAGTCCTTGTTGGACACATTTTACTTTAACGCTTTATTTATACAATTGTATATGAAGAAGTTTGCGTATATTTCCGACTTATATTTTTTTATAGAATTTACATCTATTTTAATATCTAACAATTGATGCTCTTTGTTATGTATGAAAGATACATAATCTGATTCCGGGGTGGGAATGCCGGATAAACAAAACGAGTGGCTAATGAGGATTAACTTCTTATTATTTATAATTAAGTTTGTTATAATTGTATCTCTCATCGCTAAGCTTTAAAAAAATGAGGAGCGACAAACGAAAGTAAATTACACAATATTCATTAGAGTGCATTAAAACGGCGTGTTTTAACAATAAAATCTATTAAAGAAGTATTAAAAAATAGGACTCGTGTAGATATCATTTTATATACAAAATACTGAGTTTTTGAGGTAATAAAATAATTTCTTCCTGGTGGGGTTCAATATAAAAGTAAGGAAGTAAGGATTTACTTTGCAATTACATATTTTAAAAAATCATCAAATAATAATTTAAGATATTCTAAATTCCTACCACATATCTGCACAATAAATTTGTTACTGGAGACGACAAATAGCGTTCGCCACATTATGGTATATATTGTCACAAGCTAATATTTTTAATGGCTATCAATTATTATTATCTATCACAAGTAGATTTTTATATCCATTATCGCTTAATGTTAAATTTTTAAACTCTTATTACAGGTAAAAAAAAAGACTTATGTTAATTAATGTACTCATTATACTCAGAATATCTATATACATTTATATATATATATTCTTCAAAAATAGTGTTTTGAAAAATCCACATTCTCATGACAGTTTCCTGGGAGGCTTGAGAAAATGATGGTCATTCATTGAAAAATTGACAATGAAAACGCCAAATATAACATTTAACTTTATATTGACATGATTTATGAGATTTCTTTGGAATGTTGCCTTTTTATATAAAATTGCTCATCATTCGTAGCCTCAGATGGCTTTTATATGCATTCATATTTAAAAAATGAAATCTTTGTTTATATATTTTTAATATGTAATTACACAAGATACAAATAAAATTACCTTTCTTCTAATGTGCTTTTATGATGTCTTTTATATATGTTGCCTTTTAATTGTGTATCATGTGGTTGATATTTTTGAGTAAACTTAAATTTAATTAGATTCTTATTTATATATCTTTAATATATAAGTACACACGAAATATGAATTAAGTAAATATAAGAAACATTCTCATTTCGTTCATATTCAAATTTATTTAAAATTGATCTTTTGACAAAAAGATAAAATAAAAACCCATCATACGTTCGTCATGAATGAAAACTCTTTACCTACCGGATATAATACTCCAAATCCCTTCGTCTCTTGAGTATAAAAGAGGGATCCTTGGAGCCAAAGAGCTTCTTGGGAGGAAGTGCTTCCTTCTCAACAAAGCCCAGGGCCACAAGGTTCTCATGAAGCTCAAAAAAGTCCTTATATCGACGTCGAAAGGTCCATTTGGCCTCCTTTGTCTCCATGCAAAGAGAGTAAAACGTGACTCCGTCCTCATTTACGGCCTCTGGGAT
>CP045908.1:5212465-5242505 GCA_013387185.1 Caligus rogercresseyi
AGGCTACCGAACCAATTATGAGCGCTGCGGATCATGCGGTTTGAACCATGGCGTGAGGAGCAGAAGAAGACGCAGACGAGATTCTGACTTCTTCAGGCTGGCCCTCCAGCCGAGACGAGGCTAGGACAGGTGCTGAGCCAGCAGTGTGGTCTGTGACTTCGACCTTCTCCCTAATCTGCCAATTTGTCCCACGGCAGTTCATCGTCACTCCTGCAGGATATACCTTACGCTCCAGAGCCTTCCTTTAACGAATTTTCGGATATACGACCCTGCCCTCCCCCCATATAGTTCGTTAAGTCGAGGGTTTACTGTATATCTTTTTAGAAGTTTTTTACGGTCGCAATGACGTATTTTTTCTGAAGGATCCAATCAGCTCTCATATTCTTCTAGCTCTATGTTGGGTTCACCAATCTTATCAACCAGTGAATACTTCAAACTCTTCCCCTTTTCTCACAGGAACACAAGTGGACGCGCTCCGAAGTAAAAAAAAGAGAAGGGAGAAGCTCTATGAATACAAAATTTTGACATGTACTCATGAATACGATAACATCATGAAAATAGTTTCCCGCGCAAAGTTTATAATGTTGATTTTCCCTCCAAATCATGAAAAGGTCTTACGGAGAAGAGCATTTGCCTCTTAGCTCACAAGGAGGCTTTTTAAGTTGGCGTTTTTCATTAGAAGTAAATATATGTAGTACAAGATATATATATTTCCTTAACTTTTTAGTGCATAAGTATTTTGCTCATATTTTGGCCTCGCTGCACGTTGCTAAGTATCTGTGCCACTTTTTTTTAATGAGACGATAGAGGTTTTTTAAAGTAAGAAAAGGGGAAATAATAAAATAATTACATATGTAATAATTTGTAGTTATAAGGAGAGGAACTTAATCCGAATTTACTGATAATATAAAAATTTTCCCCTCTACTTTTTTTTTTACTTTTATTCTTAACGACGTCTCCATCATCATATTCAAAAACTTCATTTTGATGCAAGGTTCAAACCCTTGCCTCAACATATTATACAAGATATGTTACCATGTATAATGCTGTGGCCGTAGGCCACCCACCCGCCCGGAGGGCCTAGCACCATCCGCGGAGCGGCAATGGGCTAGTCTTAATATTAGAATTGTGAGTTTGTCCGTCTGTCCGTCCGACTTCTATAGACGCCGAAACTACAGAAGCTAGAGAGCCCAAATTTGGCACACAGATGCATCTTGACCATGTGATGGTCTTGGGCGTGGTTAAGTTCTGATCAGACCAGATTTGCGTCTGTGAGAGATTTTGCGGTTTGCATGGATTTTGAGAGTTAGGAGGCTCGGGATTTAATTAAATGTTTTGTGGACTTTAGCCGTAGGCATCTTTTAGTATAACCAAAACTAAGACCTAGCGGCCTTGCAAAGGCCAGAAAAAGGCTTGGAAAACTTTGGTTGTCCATAGTTCGTAAGTGAGATGTTTTAAAGACAGAACGCAGACCAAAAGTTATCTGCATCTCTGCCCAAAGAACTTGTTCCGGAAAAAAATCCGGATCCAGACACTCCCGGACCCGGATTATGACATTTCCTTAACTTTTGATTCTTTCCCATTTCGAAAAAAAGCTACTCTGAAAGTACATCAAGAATAGGGTTCCAATCGGGTCCCAAAGAAATTTCCCGGAAAACCGGACCGACCTGTCCGGAAATTCAAGAAAACCTCTGGGGCGACTTTTAAAACGAAAAAAAGTTCAAAACAAAACATACGAAATGAAGGCCTTGCAAAATAAGCCTAGGTTGGTTAAGTCAATGTCCGGCCTCCGGGACATATTGGGCCGGGATCCGGTTTTTTTTAATTTCAGTTTTTCGCAATTTATTTGTGCACAATCATATTCAGCTTCACAAAGGGAGCAACTTTGATGTATTAGGTATCCGAATCCGAGGTCGTTAAGACCCTCAAATCCGGGATTGAATATTAGGTCCTATTTCATGGACGAAGCGGAATATTTTTGGAATCCTAAATTTTGGGGGGCCGTTTTTGGGCTGTTTATGGGATTGATCGCATCAAGTTATAAAAAAGTATCTATAGAGTTTTGCATTGTTAATAAATTCGTGTTTTATAAAAGGATTTCGGTTTAGAATTTTTTGAGTTTTGGCATAAAAATGTCAAAATGGAAAAGTGTTTTTTTCTCCGCTCCTGGTAAACTCACAGATTTCAACTTGAATCATAAGCAGGAGCTTAAAAAGTCTGACAACAAACTATAAAATAAATCATTCTCAAGTGTTTCATATATTTTTTCAGAAAACCCAAACTGATTTTTGATAAAACTTAAGGGGGAAACTCCATGATTTTTGGCATTTTAAAAAAATTTAAATTTGTTAATATAGTTGTTCCCAATTGGGAAGACTAATGCAAATGTGAAGAAATTTTTAAAATTGGATGAAAAACAAAAAAGTTTTATTTGTAAGCATTATTCATAAGTACATATAAAGCATAGGAGTTGGCTAAAATGTTAGTTCTTTTTTGCTCCCTAGGGGGCGCTCTAAATTATTAATCTAATGTAACATCTAGGGAGACTTTATACTGCATAAGTGGTTTTTATCATTCATATCACTCATATCATTCTCTATCATAAAACTTCTTTCTATACGACGTCTCCATCATCATAAGCTTCAAAAACATCATTGTTTGATGCAAGGTTCAACCCTTGCCTCAACATATTATCCAAAGATATGTTACCATGTATAATGCTGTGGCCGTAGGCACCCCACCCGCCGGAAGGCCTAGCACCAGCGCGGAGCGGCAATGGGCTAGTTAACTATGAACAACGTAATATGATTGGTTAAAAACACAAGAACGCGAAAGATGATACCAATATTCTTGGTCAATTTTTCATTTGATTAGCTTCTTCATCAATAATTATTCCTTAATATCGCATCAATTAGAGGGCTAATTGAAAAAAATATAAGTAAAAATGAAGAAGAGTAAATGAAGATACTATTATAGGTCAGTCTCATTTTCACCAAAAAATATCCTATATTCAAATGTTTCTCACGTCACAAATATAAAAGCTCTTTTCTGATTGTAAATAGTCCTTAGACAGTATTATTGTATAATCAAATCCGGAAGTGCGTATTTTGTCAGTTTCTTCTTATTTAAATACTTTCGAGAGTTCCATTAACTGGGTTTGTGAAATTAACACATGAGTTGCTAATTTTAATTATGATACAAATTCAATTTACAAATTAATCAATTACTCATAAAACCATATGGATTCGTTTTTCTGAATAAACAAATATATAAGCTATTAGACGAATATGAAAAGCTCTTAATGGATTAATGATATTCCTCCCAATGTGTTATAATATAATCAAATGACATTTTCTCTATTAATTCATTTGTCTTCTAGAATCCTGACGTATGTTATTAGATTATTACAAATTGTTGGTATTGTAATGATCACGTTGGGTTCAAGTATATTATAAATAAATAAACTACTTATAAGGTCTCAAGGGAAGGAATGGTCAATTAAATAATAATATACATCTATTTTCTACTAGCTCGTTTTTTAAATTTATTTTCTCTTTTTATATGACGTGAAACTGACTTACCCCTCCGGAACCCATCTGTCAAATTTAAAGCAATCATTTGAGAAAAGTCTATATTTGTATGATTTAACACACAATCTTTCCATTTGAGACCTTTAAGTCAGTTGAGGTCATTTCTACTCCACGTACAAATCTGAAATGTGCATTTATATCAGTTTCATCTTTTTTAAATGCTTCTGGTAATTACTCAACTCTGTTAGTACATATTTTTATTAATCAAATACAATTTTTTGGCTGTGGATGATTTTAATACCGACTTGACATAGAAAGAGAAAAAAACTGAAAACATAGAGACATCTCTCTGGCCTCTCTTTTATTATAGTATTAACCCTCACAACCTCTCCCTTTTTCATAACAGAGTTTTTTACTAATTATTTTATTATTTCTTACATTTATTACAAAAAATTCAACACATTTTGATGCGTTGTTTCTTTTATCTTCTAGATGAATTATGAAGAGCGGTCTTATTGTCTTCCTCCTTCACTTTAGTCGTCAAATCGGCAGAAAAAGGCTAAAATAATTAATAAGCTTTGAGAGGAAGCCTAGAGAGCCTTCCGTGACGAGGGAGGCATTGAACTACTTACCATAAGAACAAGTCAGTCTCGACAAGAGACGATGGAGTTCCTCTCGTCCAGGAATCCTGTCGAATAAGTGACTCTGGACACAGGGGGGAACTCAGTATCAAGGTTCCTCCTCTAGAGTTAAATAAGCTATTTAATGTAACGCAATAATAATAATATACCGATTTGTTATGAAAAAGGGAGAAGTTTGTGAGGTTTAATACTATAATAAAAGAGAGGCCAGAGAGATGTCTCTATGTTTTCAGTTTTTTTCTCTTTCTATGTCAAGTCGGTATTAAAATCATCCACAGCCCAATTTTTTAGTCAAGTATATTTTTTAGAAATATTTATTTATATAAATCTCTTGGAACAGAATGGCCCATCATGAATTTATATTCCTTTGACATCTGATTGACATTTAAGAGCTGATCCTCAAGAGTAATAATTACTGCCATTAATAAAAATTATCTTAAAGAAGTTGCTTTATTAAAGCAACGCCTCTTGCATATTAGCTAAAGGTTAGACGACTAGCTAGAATTATTTCTAAGAATGCAGCAGTTTTTTTGCAGTTGTTAGCAAATGGCTCCGTTATGCAGAAAATAAAATAGATACATAATCATAATCATGTAAGATGAGGAGAGGATGACTCATTAAGGATAATCATTTTACTAATTTGATAGGCCATTATCTATTTCCCTTGTATGTATTTGTTATGATGCCTACTCCTGCAAGATTGGGACCATAGGGGGTCGAAGCTAGAGATATAAATATATAGAGAGAGCTTATTGGATTCTCAGAGAAATACGTCATATTGCCCAAATTAAAGAAATATTATATATATATGATCAGCTTACGATGACGTATTACTTTGTTTATATTGGACACAGGCGACAGCTGAACGATGTTTTGTCTGCTATTAAAAATATTTTTTCATTGCATAATCATTTGTAAGCTTCAACTTTAAGTTATAATTAATTAAAGGAATATAGGTATAGTGAGCATTTAACGCTAATTTTTAAGAGATATAAAGAGCAGCGTTAAATGCTCCTATATATTCCCTTTCATTAATTATAACTTAAAGTTGAAACTTACAAATGATTATACAATGAAAAAATATTTTTCCACTGAATAAAGCTCGATTATAACTTTGATTTATTATACTTAAACAATTTGTGTTCACACTGCTTTTTAAAGGAAAAACGGATAGTATTAAAAACTCTTCATCTCGACCTACAATACAGAATTCATTTTATTTTAACCTATATGTACATACAATAAAAAAGAAAGAATATACTGCTCTTTCTATCTATTTATAAATTACAAAGTCCAACTGATGCCTCCCTTATTTCATAGAGCTCTTTTATCAGCTTCAACGCATCGGAAGGAAGTAGAGGAGTAAAATGAAGAGTCTGATAATATAGCTACGCATTCCCCTTGTTATCATAGCATGCATTTTCAAAAAGTACATACTCCATTTAGAAAAATCTGTACTAAAAAACAATTAATTGATGATTCTCAAGGTTCCTTCAAAAGGTTTTTAAATCAATACATTATCATTCACAATAAATCTCTGGGGTATATAATAGTATCATCAAAAGGACCTACTTTTTTATAAAATGTGAAAAAATATTTAATAATAGACCATTGTCAAAAAACAATCACCAACAAAATACAATGGTTCCCCATCCAGGCTTCGTCTTCTAAAATCCTTGATGACGTCTCTCGTGATGTATAAAAAACATAGAGGGCTTATTAGATTCTTATGAGAAATACGTCATATTGCCACATATAAACAAATCTTTTATCGTTATGATCAACTTACGATGACGTAGTACAATTTTTTTGTTTATTGGACACAAAAAACAGCTGAACGACGACGTTTCTCTGCTATTGAAGAGAATAAGCTCTCTATGTAAAAAACTAACTGGAGATATTAATGCTTTTTACACACAGAACACATTTGATAAATATACACACATAGTCTTCCAATCATGCATGTTGGAGTAACTTTATCAGTAATACTGTTATTTTTATTTGATAATCTAAAGTCAAGGTTCACTCCCCGATAAATAATATTTATTTTTCTACATTTGCAAAACTAATGGAATTGATACAGTACATACTACGTTCAATCTTATTTTATTGTAGACTGTATTACAATAGAAGAAATAGCCATGCAGCAATGTCAATTTTTGTGTGGATATTGATCAGTCTAAAGGCATCAAATAATGGACAGAAAAAATATTATTTAGTTTTTGCTTTAAAAAAGAATGGCAAAAAGGGTCCCTCAACTTGGCAAGAGTTAATATGAAGCCATATTCATACGCAGAATTTCAATTACAGGAATCAGGGGTCTTTTGATATAGATAGATTGAATTGCAAGAATAGAAACATTCTATTACAATATGATTGATCAAAAAGTTCTTAAATATGGTATAAAAAAGCGTGCGAGTAAAAAGAGTGCGGAATCCAGATTTATTTAAGAACTCCCTGGATTGTTTTAAAACTTTTCCTTTGAGACCTCAAGGTGAGTTGAAATCAACTCAGTGAACCTTTTAGTTACTCAAAAATATAAGCTTGATGAAGTCATAGATATAAAAACAGAAAGAGCTTATTATCAACAATAACTATTTATATATATAGAGAGAGAGAGCTTATTCCTTCAATAGCAGCAGAGACACATCGTCGTTCAGCTGTCGCCTGTGTCCAAACTAAACAAAGCAATTTGCACTACGTCATCTAAAGTTCATCAAAGAGATGGAAAAATTTGTTTATATTGGGAAATATGACCTATGCCTCTGAATAATTCAATAAGCCCTCTTTATATATCTATGACAATAACAGAGAAACATAGATCAACTGTCGATTAGGCCAATCAGTAGTTAGGAATGGTAATCTGGAGCTTAGCTCTGATGCTTACAGATTCTATGACTGTGAATAAGAGAGAGGGTAAAGAGAGGGATAGAAGGAAAGAGAGAGGAAGAAAGAAAAATGAGAGAAACTTCTCTCTCTTTCCTTTTATCCCTCTCTCTTTTTCACGGCCAAAAACAGTCGTATGATCTGTAAGCACCAAGGCTAAGCTCCAGATTACCATTTCTAGCAATAGTATTTCATAAATGAAAGGCTTTGTGATGTGCTTCTGGATATATTTGTTTATTTTGGAGAAAATCAAGTATTTCTATGAATAAGTTCTCTGTATGTATTTTGATTGTAAATAACAATAATAAAAACGTCTTAAAAAAGTAACCTAGTCATTTACACCAAAGTAGATATTATTCCCTTCAATAGCAGATTAACATCGTTCAGCTGTATTCTGTGTTCAATTTAAACAAAGTAAATCGATCTACGTCATTGTAAGCTGATCAAAGATATAAATTTTTGTTTATTTTGGGCACAATGACGTATTTCCCTGAAGAATCCAATAAGCTCTCTATGTCACTATATCTATGAAACAGAGAAATACAGATCAACTGTCGATTAGGCCAATCAATAACAAACTAAGCAAAAATGAAAGGTTTTGTGATTTGCGTCTGGATAGACTACTTGTTTATTTTGGAGACAAATATTTCTCTGAATAAGCTCTCTGTATGTATTTTGTTAATAATAATTATAAATTACATTTCTTAAAGTAACCTAATCATTTCCACGAAAGTAGAATCACTTCTGAAAAGCAGTAAGACGCTTCTATAATAATGAATTCAATAGAAATAGATGGATGAACAACAAATGACAGTTAGCGGTTAATAGACTCACAAGAGTCGCATACACAGCTTACGACCACCTGGGGAATTGATTAGTATTTTTATCTTTATTCATATCATATAAAAAAATCGAGGCTTAAGCCAGCAAAGGACAAAAAAATGGGAGATGAAAAATATACTGCACTATTATAATCATGGAAATCAGAAAGCTTTTATATAACTATAGCTTTAAAAATAGTGAGGACAATGATAATGATGATGGATAAAATAAGTATATAATAAATGGGAGGGAATTACGACATGATATTAAAGTTCTAAATAGTATTTTTGCCTCTTCTCTCATGTCGGTAGAAGATCCGTAAGCTATATATATAATCGTTATTTGGTTTAAATGAAGTGGAGAGAGCCACTGATTTATTTAGACAAGACCAGCCTCGCTGCACATGGAGTAAAACTGGGACTTTTTATCCGCAAGGAGCTCGGACACAGTCCCATACTCAGCCCTCTCTCCGTTCTTCAGTACAAGGATCTTATTATAGTCCATAATAGTGTTCAGTCTATGCGCAATAGTAATCACAGTAGAGTTCTCAAACTCGCTGCGAATCGTCTTTTGTATAAGGTCATCTGTCTCCAGGTCAACAGCCGCAGTTGCCTCGTCCAGAATTAAGACCCTTGTGCGTCGAAGGAGCGCGCGCGCGAGACAAATAAGCTGACGCTGGCCCACGGATAGGTTGTCCCCTCCCTCAGAGACGTGGTGATTGAGGCCATCGCTTAGGCCCTCAACAAAAGGGCGTAGATGCGCGTGTGATAGGGCTTCCATGACCTGCACTTCACTGAATTGACTGAGGGGATCCAAGTTGCGTCGAAGGGAGCCTGAGAACAGAACGGGCTCTTGTGGGATAATTGTGAGTCGGGAGCGGAGTTGATGGAGTCCCAAGCTCTTTATGTCGACTCCGTCGATGATAATGTTTCCTGTAAGGGGCTCGATGATACGGAAGAGTGACAGCGTAAAGGAAGACTTCCCAGCTCCGGTTCGTCCCACAATCCCAATTTTTTCTCCTCCCTCAATGTCAAGGGATAGATTCTTAAGCACGGGCTCAAGTTCGGCACGATAGCGCGTGGAATAGTCCTTGAAGGAAATTTCTCCCTTTCCAGGCCAGTTGGGCCCAGGATTGACGTCATCCTTGATCCAAGGCGCCTCTTTTTCGGCTTGTGTGTATTCCTGTATGCGTTCCACGGCCACAATATTAGCCTCCACCTCTGAAGCCATGCGTACGAGCCAGTTGAGTGAGGCTGTGATGGCCAGTGCGTAGGAGACACTGAGTCCGACGTAGCCCGGGCTAAGGGACTCTCGTCCTAGGATGGCGAGCAAGGCTGCAGAGAATACGATGAGGTTCCCCACGGCCTCTAGTCTTACGGCCAGCCATCGGTTGCTTACGGTGGCGGGGAAGTTGGCCTTTTGGTTTTCGTCTACTTTGGTTTCGGACTCCAGGATGAAGTTGTGGGATTGGTCGTAGGCGCGGATAGTGGTTGCGCCCGCGACGGTTTCGCTGAAGAATGAGTAAATTGGGGATCGAGAGGAGGATTCTAGGCGTTTGAGTTGGCGGGAAGTGGCGACGTAGACGCGCTGAATGAAGAAGTAACAGATTATAATGACGGAGGCGGGTATGATGAAGACCGGAGTAGTGAATACGACCACGATTAAACTTGAAAGGACTCCTGAAAAATAATTGAAACAGAGTTAACATTCCGAAAAGCAAAGGGGTGCGATAACCGTGTGCATTAAAGCGTGATCATCTCTCAATGTTGGGGGCGCAGATTCGAATACTCCCGAAATACTATAATGCTTATTTATATCTAATCGGATACTGCAATTCTGTCGAACCATATAGGCCAAAAAAAAGCAATAAAACGTACGTAGTTTCTATAAGCTAAGGTTAATTTGTTTACAGAATCTTCGTAAGTACTATACAACAACATATGGAAATACATCATTGTATTCTTGAAGGTTTTTTTTTTTTTTTTTTTAAATAACATGTTCTGCTGATACGTTATTTAATCCATCATCAAATAAGATATTGAATGATGTTCATACGTGTTTGCCAATTTAATGTGTTATGACGATTTGCGAATAAAAAGATCTGCATGTATATGAACATTAAACATGACCTATATTATAGATAACGTGTTCCTTTCATAGAAGAAATCATATTTTAAAATATCTGAACCTAAGACATAGAGATTAGTATGTTTATATTTGTGGATCCCACAAATATTATTCGACTAATATATAAATCTACAACTCCAATTGTTTTTAGACACATTGTTAACGTATCATTTTATTTGTTTGTAGAAAAATTTATGATGTAAATCTAAAATATATATTCATTTGAAGTTTGTTAGATAGATTTCCACATTTTTTTGGGAAATTAAAATATAGGCACAAGATGATTGATTTTATATATCGTGCAGTAACACATTATGCATATTTGATTGCAAGGAAATATAGATTAATGTAGATTTGAAAAAACAACATTAATATTTTAAATAAAATATTGTTAATATTTGGATATAAATAGTTGGCAAAAAATTTGGACGAAAACAAAAAAACATACAATTATTTCACTCTACATTTGACAACATAATTACACATTCTTTAACTAATAGACCTTTATTAATTGTATAATGCATCTATAATGTAACTCACCTAAGAAGCAGGAAATCCATCCT
The DNA here is from genome assembly GCA_013387185.1 of Caligus rogercresseyi. Taxonomy (NCBI): domain Eukaryota; kingdom Metazoa; phylum Arthropoda; class Copepoda; order Siphonostomatoida; family Caligidae; genus Caligus; species Caligus rogercresseyi. The sequence goes on from CP045908.1 coordinate 5,223,035, forward strand.
CGCAGTACCATGGGCATAACCGAGTCCAACACATCCAAATCCTTCCCAAGTCGATTCAGGATTCGTCCTTGCGGCGTCGTATCAAAAAACGACATGGGACTCTTGAGTATACTCTCCAGCATTTGATTATGCAGGCTTTGTGCAGCCTCCATACATGCCAGATACATAAAGATAAAGCCAATCACGACAATCACTCCTTGGGCTAGCGAATATACGCCATATATGCTCAAATAATAGACCTGTGTGTCCATAATATCCAGATGAATTTCCTCTTGCGTCCGATTATCATTTTCACCCTGTCGGGTGTCGATGGCCGTTACGGCATCCGACCACCAGGCAAGGAGGACGTTGGATAGGGTGTTGAGGGCTTGATAGAGTATAAAACAGGAGGCACAAATGATCACAAACAACTTGCTCATGTTTTGACATAGTGAAGATATATGTCCCATTTAACGCTTCCCGTTTCGTTTTTTTCTTCTTGATACTGCTGAGACGCAGCGGCTAGGGGCACTGGCTTTGCCTTGCCCTCTGGCTCATCTTCCTTCAAGCTTACTGTAGATCCCGAAGTAGAATGTGATCGCGTCGGTGAGGAAATGGATTCGGCGCTATTCGTAGAAATGGATCTCTCTCTTACAATCGCCTTGGCCTTGCTGATCTTCTCCATTAGTTCATTCTTCCCCAGAGACTCTTCATATCCTGCTTGATATTATCATTTACCTCATCCTCATTGGCCGTGGAGAGAAACTGCACAATGAACTCCGCAAAGGCACCCTTCTGCCCTAGAAGCTCCTTATAGGTTCCCACCTCACTCAGGCGACCGTCCTTCATAACAATAATCTTGTCCACAAACGGCAAATACGTCACACCATGCGTCACCATGAGACGAGTCTTATCCTTAAGAATTCCGGAAGCATTAGAGATGACTTTGTCGTAGATATGCTTCCCAACATGCGCATCCACGGCGGACAAGGATCGTCTAGAAGATATATATCAGACTCGCTATATATAGCACGCGCCAGGCTGACCCTTTGCTTCTGTCCACCGGATAAATTAATCCCTTTCTCCCCGATCTCCGTCTCATCTCCGCCCGGAAGCATGCTCAAGTCAGACTTGAGAGCACAGGCCTCAATTATTTTATTGTATTTCTCTGGGTCGAAAGGCTTATTGAAGAGAACGTTGTTTTTTAGGGATGTATTGAGGACCCAGGCCTGTTGGGCCCCGTAGGCCATGGATCCACGCACTGTGATTTGTCCGGAGACCTTCTCCATCTCTCCGAGAAGTGCGGAGATGAGAGAAGACTTTCCTGAGCCAACGGTGCCTACAATTGCCACAAGGCTGCCCACCTCAATGTCTAGGGAAATGTCGCTTAGGGTGTTTTTCTCTTCAGATGACTCCCATTTAAGGGACGCCTTCTCGAAGTTGATGGAAAACTTGTCATCTGGATAAGCGGTCTTTCTTTCCACGGCGGATTCGTCGATTTCCTCCGAGTTCATGAATTTATTGATGCGTTTGATTGATACTCCGGCTATGACGAGGCTTCCGATGATCATGGGGAGCATCGAGAGAGGGAATCGGAGGATGTTGAAGAGTGTGAGACAGACAAAGGCCTTTTCAGAGTCGAGGATGTGATCCGGGCTGCTTAGGATATAGGTGGCGAAGGTGACCAGGGAAACGAGAAAAGGAGCGCAGGTCCAGACGAAGGAGTTCCCGGCCTGGAGGTAGCCGATTTGTGTGAGGATGCGCATTTCCTTGGCTCGAACGTTGGAAATGATGTCTAGGAAGCTTTGCTCCCAGGCATAAAGCTTGACAATCTAAAAAAACATTGAATATTTTAATCAGTTCCATTGTAGTACCATTTCACTATATTAATTAGCAATGATTTTGAGGTCCGTCTGGAAAGTTTTCCCTTCGGACATTAGCTTCAAAATATATTCTTACAGTTAATATAATTTCCTTACTTTAAATCTGATTATTATCTAAACTAGCCTGGGAATGACTCTTAAATATGAATTTATAATCAAAAGTGGATATTAAAAGGGAATTTTGATGTTTTTTCATGTGAGGTTTGAAGAAAAATATGTATTTTTAATTTTTTCTGCGTATTAAAGATTATATAAATAATTAAGATACTATTGGGATAGTATTTTCAAGGGATTTATATATGGATTTACCCAAGAAGAGTCAAATTGTGTACTTAACATTTTCAGCTTTAAATTTGGTTTTTACTCAGCTATGAATAAAATGATGACTGTTTATTTGCCCCGGGTTTCTTTTGACGTTATAGAGAAGAGTCTCAGGGATTCATCTATTTAAGCCACTTTACCTTGATTCCCTGGACAACTTCGTTCAATAGCTTGATCCGTTCATCCTTCTCCTTCATTTGATTCGTTTGCAGGGTCTTCGTCTTGGAAGCAATGAAGCCATTGATGGGAATGAGGAGTATCATGACGAGCACTCCCGCCAGAACACTGGGGCCCAGGGTTTGCCAGAGCAAATATATCGCAATGGAGATTTGATAGGGAGCAGACCAAACCGTGTTGATATAAGGCATCAAGTCCACGATTTTCTGTGCGTCCACGCTCATGAGATTAACGATTCCCCCACGGAGGTGTTTTTCTTCGTGGAAGCGGGGACGCGGAGTGCCTTGCGAAAAATGGTGCTGATGATGGAGGTCTTGATCTTCATGCCGATGACGTACATCTTGTAGAAGAATCGGGAGAGGAACAGGGATCCAACTGTGGAGGAGGCGAAGAGGACCACGGCGTAGAGGATCCCCTTCCAAAGCTCCTCTTGCGTTGTGGAGAAGCGGATGATGCGCTTGAGGATTAGGGGGGGCACGAAGTTGAAGGAGTCACTGATGATTTTGATGCAGCCGGCGGAGAGAATGGAGGGGCCGAAGGTACGAAGGAGGGCCGGAAGAATGCTCAGCTGGAAAACAATAAATTAAAATGAAAATTAGTTAAAATCCACAAAATATGTGTTCAAATTAAACATCTAAAGTATATAAACAGATCAACTAATAATTCCGTTCGTCAGTTCGTTTGTTTTCCTGACTCTCCCAAACGATTCATTAGATCTCGACATAACTTTATTTGAAAAAAATTGAAGGCTCAGGGAGTAGTATTTGTATGATAGAACCTCCTAGAAAATCCATTATCACCATGTTTATTTTATTCGATGCGATTTCTTAATATTGACAAATTAGATTTGGAACACATTTTCTGTGGATGGCTTTGAGGTGTGACAATTTGGTTATTCCCGTAAAAATTATTTTACAAATGTAAATGAAAGCAAAAAAGTCTCTTCTATAACGGTGCGTTTTTGGACAAAATCATATGTGGAGGATTTGGAGTTACTATATTTTGGAGTGGAGAGTTCTTCCCGAAAAAAATAATCCTCATAGAAATAGTTTGTTTGGTCTCTTTTTACCCTTAGTTATATATTGATCAACGATTCTATGGTCAAGACTGAGATGCCAAGGAAATAGTAGGTCGTTGAAGACATAATTTTAAAAAAACGTGATGTAAATTTATATTTCTTTTTAGTATAACAAAGTATGATTAGCGCATACAATTTTTTTTTCCTCATCAGCAAGGCCTTTATTTATCTAAGTGACAAAAAGTAACATACTTAAATAAATAGAATAGAAAAATAGTGCTTACAATTTTAACGATTTTGCTTCAATTGGCATACGTTTCATTGTAATTTTAACTGATTTTGATTAAGTGAGTTATTATTTTATTTTCAGTCATCATTTTATTAGTTCTTCAAATGATTAAAAGTCGATGAAGGAAATTATACCAAAATAAGCTTGAACATAAATTCTTAAGGTAATAATATTAGAAACTACTTCAATCAAGGAATACTATATACATGGAATATGCTCTGTTTTTATGCTAATACGTAGATAGGGATACAATTTATGTCCTAACCAACATGCCATTGGAACCCATTTTGTAAGAATATATACAATTTTTTAAAATTTATTTGCAAAAACTATGCTAGCGATTGTAACAGTAAAATCCATTGTAAAAAAGAAGAATTAATACATCTAAGTTGTCAATTTGTAAAAACAAAAATTAAAAAAATATGCTCCGAATAAAAGTTGTATTGTAAAAAAATGTTTTTTTTACATTTAAGTAAGTACATTATTAATAAGATAAAAGTATTTTTATGGTACCAAACACCATTTAATATATGTACATAAACATTTCCATACCTACGTATGAAAAAAAGGAGGAAAGAAGAGAGAGAGAGTATTCCATGTATCTAGTATTCCTTGCTTCAATGGACGTGCTTCACCGACACCTTACTTCATGATTCAAAATTAGCCCTATTTGATTATACACTGTCCTACCTGTTGACCCTTCTTTTTATCCGGCCGTGTTTTAACTTCTACATTTTCCTCGTTTTTCGCATAAGTGATTCCATTTTCCTCTCCTCTAGCCTTCGCCACTTTCTTTTTATCACTCTCCAGCCTCTCCAAGAACATGGGGACCACATTCCGGGAAGACATGCTCGGCAGTAGATCCCAGAGATCCTCAAACGTCAAACTCCGCTTGAAGCCTTTCCATAGTAGGCCATCCAGCCAGGCAAATGTGACCTGGGATGGAAAGGATGAAGAGAGGAGTGTGCAGGGGTGTAGACTCTCCTTGTCAATGAGGCTCGTGTCCTCGTAGAGAGGCCGGGGTTCCACGAAGAAGTGGTAGAGGAAACTCAGGAATATCCCAAGGAAGTGAAGGAAGAAAGTCACGTCGTCCAGGGACACGCTTCGGGATCGATGGACCCAGCGAATGTGTCCGTAGAGGTCCAGGGAGTTTGTGAGGAGGAAGATACAGAAGAAGGAACTAAGGAGAAAGGATATCCGATATCCGCGGGCTCGCTCCGCGTAGAGAAGGACGAACACTGCGAGGAAAGTGATGATGCGAAGAATAGGGTTGACTAAGTCCTTTGGATAAAACTAAAAATAAGAAGATATCCATTAGTTATACATTTCGGATTATACTAAAATTAGAGGTATTCAAATGACACTCTTCTCTGAGAAAATATTCAAATATATATAACGAGTTTGTCAAGGCTTAAAAATAAAAAAATTAAATATATAAAATATTTTTATTTTAGGGTCCTTGTATGCCTATCAGATGAATCGTGTTTGTGGCGCAATATACATTTAAGAGAGTGCAATAATTGAGTGAAAACGTGATAGATTTCTAGACATTGAGGGGGATCAAGTTCGATTTCTTCCGAAGGAGGAGATAATATTGGTGCATCTCATCATTGAAAAGGTCCAAGGTTAGATTAAATGTATTTGGGAAAGTTATTTCAAATTTGGAGATGTAGAATCCGAACGGATATAACATTCTCCAGCAAGACTGTGGCGTGTCATACATCCAATATAGTATAACTTAATTATGTATCAAGGAATCGTATGAAAGTATTTGAAAGCTCCACGAACTATCTGCATCTAAATTCCATTCATTATTTAAGGACTATGTGAAAAAATTAGCCTTCTTTCAATAGATTATATAACTATAGACAGACTATCATTTAAACATGGCACAAGAATAGAAAAATTGCTGTAGCTAATACAAAACTGTGTTCAAAAGCTCCTCAAAAACGAGGAGGCGTATACATATATAATTAACGATGTATTCAATATTTGCGCTTCACATGGGGAACTAACTCGTTTTTTTATTATCCATAAAAATCGTAAATATATTTTAATCATTTCAATTAATTAACACAAATGATGATGCATGAACTCACCTTTTGCGACCCCCAGTATACGAGGTCCGTAAAAGCGAGGAGAATGAGAAGGAAACACGTGGTGGCCTTCAGCCTTCCAAGAGTCTTAAAGGGAACACCCCGTGCCTTGGAATGGTAGAGTTTATAGATTTGAACGGGTAGAAAGGTCCAAAAGAAGAAGCAGGGTATCCAAACAAGTAGCGTCTTTCGAAAACAGCTCGTAAAGTTTGGATCCGTGGTATTCCAGACGTAGCCTGGATCCCAAAAGGGGTCCCGATCCGAGCAGAAGCCCCTGAGGTACATGGTGTCCATGCTAACGTTGGACTGACTGTCCATGGTTGGATAGACGTGGGGAGCACTTCTTATTTTCCCTTAAATGGTTGTCGAATAATGCTCCTCCTGACTTGCTCGTCAAGTGAGGCTTTAAACAGAGCTGAAAAAGCGATAGAGTAAAAAAATAAGATAAAAATGAGATAAAGAAAGGATTCTTTTCCTATCAGGGTGACAAAACCCAAAGGTCAACACACATACAAGCTAGACGTCAAATCAGTAGTTGTATTAAGTAATTATCATACTCTCAGAGATAGTGTTAATTTTGTATGTCATTGCGAAATGGCTCATCAGATGCTATTAATCTTATCGTAGCAAATAATTGATACTATATATATATATATCAGGAAACGACCGGGAAACCTTTTTTCGGCGGGACTTTTCAAGCCGGCCAAAACCGGGCCGGGACTTTTCAAGCCGGACCAAACCGGGCCGGGATATTTTCGTACCTTCGATATTCTGAAGTGACGACGTTTTTTTAAGAAAAGACTCCCCAAAAAAGTGGACTTTTTTTTAGTAAAGAATTTCCAAAAAAAAAATTCAGAAAAACTGATTTTTTAGAAAATAATATTTCGGAAATTCCTTTCCAAAAAAACGTCGTCACTTTATGAATACCAAACGAAATGAAATATTTAAGTTCCGGCCCGGTGTCACACCGGGCCAGGACGCTCAGAAAACAGCCGGGACCCGGGCCGGGTACCTGGTCGTTTCCTGATATATATATATAAATTTCGTATGCTATGTCAAAATGCCTTACAAGATTATCCATCCATAGCATAATAGAAATAAAGTTTCATCCTTTTAACAACTTATCAAATATTTATTTTGTAAGTTTCATGTCTTTTCGAAATGGTTCATCGGATTATCAGAATAATCAGAACTGGAAGATGATAAATTTCTTCATTTTTGTTTACAGGGTTTAATGGAGCAGTGTATCATCTATTGTTTTTACATATAATTTGCACCAAGTTATTTTCAATTGAAAAAATCGAACGAAAATCAATAAATAAATTAATCCTCAATTTAAATCATGTCCAAACCCACACGACTAAAGGTTTTAAAAAAGAAGCCTTGCCCTAATTCATAATAATTACTAGAGGCATATATACACTCAGAGAGTGCAAACCTCCGCCGTCATGAGCCTTCCGAGGCGGAACGAAGGCGTAGAGAGACGGGGGAGGGTTCCCCTAGACGGAAATTCCGAGAGGAAGACGCTCCCGGCACCCAATTTCACAGCACAGCGACATCTATTGGCAGAGTATAACTTGAAAAATTTAGTAGTATTTAGCTCATTTGGCGCATTTCTGCGAGAGATCAAAACCTTTCTCCACTACTTGAGAGCGTAAAGAGATATTAGTTCGTTTTAGACCTGAGGGGGGACTAAGCAAATAATATAATAATACTGGGCATAATTATCATGAAAACGAGGAGCATTTATAGTGCCTTGATCATGAGAAGGAAAGCAGTAGTGCTTACAAATGCAGAGCAAAAATCCACAAATCAATGATGAAAAATGCTTCTCTCAAATGCAGCTCTCTCAATCAATGATGGATGTATAGGTACAATTAAAACAAACATTAATTAATTAGATTTAATCCTCAGATTCTTTTATCAATTATTATGAGTATTCTCAATTTGATATTTCTCCGATATGATAATGACCAAAAAAAATTATGAAAATATATGATCATCCAATTGTATCTCAAAGAAATGTGCTAGAGATTCATATGATGATTAGAAGTTAAGAAGTTGAGAAAAGACTTTGAATGATCTTATTCCTCCTCCTCCTTACAAACATACGAAATATAAACTACTTTATTGGTTGATTCATGAAAACGATTCCTATTTGTTATAGAAGAAAGTCTACCCCATGGAATATAATTTGATCAATTACATAATCAGTGATTTTTTAAAATATAATAAAACTCAGTAACATGTAAAAAAAAAACCAAAATATTGTAATATTTAGTACAATTTCATTATATAGAATATATAATTATTTGTTCTTAGTATAAATCAATGCTCTGCTGCGCGTACAAATCAGTACAAGTATCTATTACTGACGGTGCCAGATCCATTACAGAAATAAAGAGGACTGACCACATCCGGATTCCTGACCTACTTCGCAAAGCAGGTCTTCCGTCAGTGAATGAGATCGCCGTGAAAGCTGTAGACCTAGAATATGGAAAGCTTACTCCAGCTCGGATGGAGGCACCCTCCATCCGAGAGAAGTCTCATCGACAAAACCATTTTTTCCTCACGCACCAACCAACCATTAGGAAACAACAGGTCGAGCCGATCAAAGTCGCTGGGCATCATCCCCTGTCCACTTAAAGTAAAGGAAAAAACGTTTTCCGCCTTCGCCGCCGATCTGTAGAATTCCTTTCCCGAGCTGAGGTCCGCCCCCACACGTGGTGCAGCAACGGTAGTTGCCAAAACATTTATAAAATAGCGCCAATATAAAGTCCTCTTTTTTAATCAAATAACTTTGCTTTATTATTTTTTTTTGAATTTATGTGTATATATATATATATATTATTGTTTTTATATAAGTTTATATATATATACAGGGTCCCGACGGTAAATCGGGAATTATTTCAAATGCCGATTGTGATTGTTTGAGATGTTGCATTGGAAAAAATTAAAAACTTGCGACAAGCTGCATTCAACAGCTGACGTTTTTATTTTATAAGATTTTCAGTAGCACGTGGCCTAAGAATGGAACAAGTCCGGAGAGATGCTATATGCGAAGCTCGTCGTGCGGGGCGGACGCCTCAAGAGATTATTGAGTTCTTTCATTACCCAAAATCTACTGTGTATAAGGTTGTCAAGGCATTTGACAATGAGGGGAAGGACAGGAGAGCTGACCACAGCTCAAGAGCAGACAAAATCCGGACTCCAAGGTTCTTGGCAGGTCTCAAGAGGTCCATTGATGCTCATCCAGACACCCCTATCTCCAAGCTAGCCAAGGACCGAAATGTGCACAGGAGCACAATTGAAAAGGCTATCAAGATCGACCTTAGATACAGGAGCAGGGCCAGGGCTACAAAGCACCTGCTCACGGAGCAGAACATGGCTGATAGAGTCTCCAAAGGCAAGATCCTGATCAACCAGATGAAGAGCAAAAGTGGTTTTCTTCGATTCTTTTCTGATGAAAAAATATTCACTATTGATGCCAGCCACAATCGGAGAAACGACAGATGGATCTGCCTGGACGCTGATGAGGTCAAACCCTTCATGAAGACCAAGAATCCAGCATCTAACATGGTCCTAGCCGTCATCAGTACGGAGGGTGATGTCATGCCCCCCTACTTCTTCCAGAAAAAGGAAACAGTCAACAAGGAGGTGTACAAGCGAGTCTTGGAGGAGGTAGTTGTCCCCTGGATGGATGATGTGGCTGATGGAAGGCCTTACACATTCCAACAGGACTCAGCACCGACCCACAGGGCCAAAATTGTTCTTGATTTTTTGGCTTTGAAAACTCCTAACTTCTGGCCTCCCTCTTTTTGGCCCGCCAACAGTCCGGATCTGAATCCCTGCGACTATTATCTATGGGGGAAGGTTGAGGGGTTGGCCTGCAAAAAATATCACACCTCTGTTGAAACCCTGAAGCAGTCCATCATCAAGACCATGAAAGAGCTGGATCCGCAAGAGGTGTCCAGAGCCTGCATCTCTTTCCGGCGCCGTGTGGACTCCGTGGTCAAGAACGGGGGCTCTCATTATGAGTAATAATTAACATTAATTATGACTTTAAAAAAGATATAAATAAAATATTTATATCACTGATACAGGATGCGCTATATGCATTTAAAGTTATTCCCGATTTACCGTCGGGACCCTGTATTATTTAAACATTATCCTTTACGCCATAACTAGTTGAAAGAACTAGGTGTTATTTTATAAGGATGAATAGAGACGATTACACACACTCAAGGCAATTATTTCACCGAATATTTTACAAAATGCACATCTTTCACTCTCTACGAACACCTGGATTTATATATCAACATATTTAGGAAGCTCCCTCTCCAACTGAAAATCCTAAATAACCATTTATTATAATAAAATACCCTTGAGGAGAAATGATACAAATCAAGGTATATAATTTCTAGTCATACAACACGATCTTAAATGAAATCATTTGACGTTGGCCCAAAAAACGAATGGCTCTTATAAAACAGATGGGATTCCACAATCACCCCCTTACGGAGGAAGAATGATCATTATTTAGTTTTTATTAAGAAGATCAATGAGATATTTAAAAAAGTAGATATATTAAAGATTAGAAATGCTTACACACATAAGTCGAGCGGCTCCAAACATCATTGAAGAAGGACTCACAACTGTATATTTTGAATGATATAAAATACATTTTGATCTGCTTAGCATGAAAAATATCCTTCAACTCCCCCCCTTTTGTATGAAGTTGATAAGAATTCAATACTTCAGTATGAAGAAAAATCCCAAATGATCTCAAAACACATATAATACTCAACAGTATTTATTTGAAGTTTTTTTTTAAACCTTGAATATTCATAACTATTTCGTTAAATCACATATACGTTTCAAAAATAAAATATTTTAATGGGATATAAAAGCTAATAAATTAATGTACCTAGTTATTCCTTAGAACAAAAACCAACTGAATATATATATACACTTACCTAATCAATGCGAGAAAATGGATTCTCCTTTATTGCCACTCAAGAGATGCCCACAGAATCATTTTGTTATAATGAACAAGACTGAGTCGTAATCTAAAAAATAATCAAAGAAAATAAGATTTTAAGAGGGAATTAAGCAAATTAAAAGCAATCAATTCATCACTGTGACTGTGGTATATGCTTGAAATAAAAGGAGGAAAAGATTTATTGACCTTGCTAAGTTACTTTAAAAAAACTTGACCGTTAATTAAGAATGTCACTTCATACATAAAGAGAGACATCTTGCAAGGTTGCTATATTTATTTACATATTTACAGTCATCAGAAGCCATCATCATCATCAGCTGATGAAATTATTATCCGGGAAGACACAGAAAAACAACAAATAATGGACAGCATTCTTGGGCTTTAAGGATATATATCTCTGTTCATGGAGAAAGAAGGAAAAACAAGAGAACCCTCACAAAAGAATACACAAAGAACAATACTTTTATATATATATAAGGACGCATAGTCACATATTGAAAGTTCATTTTGGGTGATTTAAACATATATAAGAAAATAATTATCGATGACTACTCCTTTTAAATCCTTCACTATCTTGGCGCCCTCTATTAGAGAAATCAGTTTTCCATGTCAATTCTCCTTTCCATCAGCTACTCTTTCCTTCTCGCATAACACATTATTATTATATAAAGGGGGATTACAGCCAAACCAGGAGATGGATATTATTATGTATAAGAGAATTTGGAAATGCTCTCCGACTGGAATCAATAGATAGGGACTTAGATGCAGAAGTCAACTAAATCCTTTAATGATTATTGAAAGGGGTACAGTTTAAGACCATACATGGCCTTCTTTTATGCATATAAATATACATTCGCCATGTTTTACATTCGGAAACGATATATATTAATTTAAAAGTGGACTTTTTATCTAATGGATGAGATAAGAACCATTTAAGTTATAATATTTAGCTGTTGAAAATGAGCAAGTTAATTAGCAAATGAAAGGTTATTCACAATAATTCAATGGGTTTTGAGAGTTACGTTTATTTACTGATGCCCATGAATTGACTCGGGCCTGGATTCCAGGTGGATCACAAGGACGACACTAAGGGTCCACAACGACGAGGATGATGCATGTATATAAATATCGGAGAGAATATATCACAGATATGAGCAGTCTTAGAAGGGAGTAGAGGCTTCATCCAATGCCAGGATTCGACTAAGGGCACTCTCACAGGCTCCAAAAGTACTGCTTCCACATACAAATAGTGACTACTATTTGATATCAAGAGATGAGTATTCCTCGTCGTCCTCCTCCTCGCATTTCTTCCTTCTTTTTTCTTCTTGTCTTCCTTCTTCTGGGAAGGAAGGGAGGTTAGCGGTATATAAATGTACGAGTGTGAGAAAATAATACATACAGCTGTCTAAACGAGAGCAATACCTGAGACTGCTTGCCTTGACGTAAACGTGAGTGTGTGCTGTGACGTCATTTGGTTAGGGGTGTGCTGAAAAAAGGGAAGACGGAAGAACATATAAATAACTTTTTTTGAATATATAATAGTCTTACAGACTCCATGACTATTGCTAGACAGCCAATTCTTAGAAATACATTGTTTAAACGAATATTTTATCGACACCATAGAGACATAAAGATATAGAGAGCTGATTCCCTACAATAGCAGAGAGAACAGCGTTCTATTGTTTCTGTGCTTCCACAATAAACAAAGTAATTGATACTACGTCATCATAAGCTGATCATAGAGATATAAATATAACACAATGACGTATTTCTCTTCCCTCCAATAGCAGAGAAACATCGTTCAGCTTTATTCTTGTCACAATGACGTATTTCTCTGACGAGTCCAATAAGCTCTCTATATCTTTATATCTCTATGAAAGACACAGACACAATACAAATATAAATATACACTCAGAGAGTGCAAACCTCCGCCGTCACGGGTCCTTATGAGCCTTCCGAGGCGGATTTTTCACGACTGGGGCGGTGTAGAGGGACCGGGGAGGGTTCCCCTCGACGGAAATTCCGAGAGGAAGACGCTCCCGGCACCCGATTTCACAGCACAGCGACATCTATTGGCAGAGTAGGCTAACCTGAAATATTTATTAGTATTTGCTCATTTTGCATCTTAATTCTGCACTCAGAGATGCCAAAATTTATTCACTTGTTCCTTTTGGCATTTCCAACAACTCCACAAAGTTTCATCTGAATCCGTTACGTACTTTTTGAGTTATCCTGCTGACAAACAAACAAACCAACAAACCAACGCCAGTGAAAACAATACCTCCTTCGGCGGAGGTAAAAATAATAAACATATTCGATCACAAGTATAAGCAATGAAATCAACTGCAAATAGGCCATGGTGTTCCGTTTGGAGTAACTAGGATATATGGGGGTTAGAAACCATCTGCCGATAGGCCCTTGTGTTACGCCGGATTCAATTTTGATGTTTTGATGTTACAAATGCACAGCACATGCGCCCATGGGTTCCGCCTGTTACAAATATGACATAGAAGGATTACACATCTAGCACCCCAATATTATCCTAAAGTCATAATGCATTTTTCCAGAGCTGGGATTCGTTACCGCCGATTCGGTATTCGGTAGATTTTATCCTATATCTACCGAATATCGATCGGTGTGTGGTAGATAAGAAAGAAAGATAAATTTATTTATGTATCTGCTCTGTGACTTTCATATGCATTTAGTATCGGACAATTTATAACAAAAAATAATGAAGTACATAATTTGTTATTATTATCTTAGAGAAAGTTTGAAATTTAATACATGTTACTTTTATATAAATCAGTTATGCACTCCGATTTTGAAGGAAATGGAAGGCAAACAAATTATTCCTTAACTGTCTTAAGTTAGTCGTTGACCTATATACAATGCGCTTTCAGCTCCGGAGTTGCTTATTACCTCCGCCGAAGGAGTTATGTTTTCACTAGTGTTGGTTTGTTGGTTGGTTTGTTTGTTTGTCAGCAGGATAACTCAAAAAGTACTGAACAGATTCGAATGAAACTTTGTGAAGTTGTTGGAAATGCCGAAAGAAACAAGGGATTAAATTTTGGCATCTCTGAGTGCTTCTTTAAGATACAAAATGAGCTAAATACTAATCCTCTTTGATGACGTCAGTTTCTTTTTCCTTCCATGTACCTCTAGAGCAGTGGTGCCATGGTGGCGGCCCGCGGGCCGGAACCGGCCCGAATGGACATCTCATTTGGCCCGTTACGTTAGTGGTTGGGAAGTGTTTTTATAAATATATAATATTATGATACAATATCAACAAATTTAAATCTACTTTTGTTAGTGTTTAGTGTTGCAAGGCCAAAAATGTACCGGTAATTTGGCCCCCCGAGTTCCCACTTGAAAACAGTCCGGCCCCTGACCAATTTCACCCTGGCATCCCTGCTCTAGAGTGTAAATAAAGGGACAGTGCGTAGAGGGTTGGAAATGACAAAAAGACCAAGTGATTCATTTGGTGGGGATCGGCGGAGGTTTGCACTCTCTGAGTCCTCTAGTACTTATTAATAATCAACTATCACGTTTTGCAAAAACGTCCATATAAGGATCCTTATTTATGTTCAATACAGTTTACCAGGCTTGTTGATCGGAGTTTTTACTGATCGGCGATCAATAGCTATATAGCGAAATTTGATCGCTGATCGGAGTATCGCAAAAGGCCCTGATCTTTATATCTTTTGATCGAAAGAAAATCACTAAAAAATAGAGATCCGATCAATTTGTATAAAATAACTAAAAAAGAAAAAATGTTTGTAATAAGAATTTTGAGACAAACCCTACATTTTTTAAAACTTAACTAGCTGTCATATTGACCAAAATCCATGCCAACAACTAATATTTGCTTAGAAAACACAAAATACAGACTAATACTAATGGAAAAAGCCAGTGTGTGCTATCCTGATATATGTTTTGTCCTAAAATATACAGACAAGCGACTATGTAGAAGTCATTGTTTTGGAGCTCATTGGCTACGGGAAACATTTATTCTGTCATCTCCTGTCTTAAAATATGTAGACTTATGGCGATTGTGGAGCCAGAGTGTTGGAGCTCATAGGCTATGAGAAGCAATCATTCTGATATTTTTGTCCTAAAATATACAGACAGGCGCCTATGGAGAAGTCGTTATTTTGGAGCTCATAGGATATGGGAAACAATCATTCCATTGTCATATAAAGATGAATACATACTTATAAAGGTTTGAATGTATATACATTTAAATTTTTACTTAGAACTAGTATTACATAGGTAAATATTTTTGTTGATCGTAATTAAATTGATCGGATCGCTGATCGGAAAAATCCCTGATCGTTATATCGCTATATCGAAAAGAATTTCTGATCGGATCGCTATTTTTTTCCTGATCGCTCACAAGCCTGCAGTTTAAATATATTTACCTCCGCCGAAGGAGGTATTGTTTTCACTGGCGTTTGTTGGTTTGTTTCTCCTCACTCATTATTCACCAAACACACTACTTATGTAGACATATATGATTGGATTGTAATTCTGTTAAGTGATTCATTAGGTGGGGATCGGCGGAGGTTTGCACTCTCTGAGTGTATATATGCCTCTAGTTTTCACTGGCGTTTGTTGGTTTGTTTGTCAGCAGGATAACTCAAAAAGTACTGAACGGATTCAAATGAAACTTTGTGGAGTTGTTGGAAATGCCAAAAGAAACAAGTGATTAAATTTTGGCATCTCTAAGTACTTTTTTAATATGCAAAATGAGCAAAATACTACTACTAATAATAATGAAATGGGGTCTCTATTCAGGGAGTAGGAAAGAACAAACGCTAAAAAAATATTCATTGACGTATTATTGTTCATATATCAGCTCAGGACTATGTTAACCCAGTGACGTAGCTTAAACTTCTCCCTCTTCCCGTCTCTGAGTGCTTTTTTAAAATGCAAAATGAGCTAACAGAGAGGACACAATGATTAGAGATAGAAAATCGGGCGTGTGAAAGGGAGAATGTTTGAATGGGAATGTTGTGGGGATCGGCGGAGGTACACACTCTCTGAGTGTATATATGCCTCTAGTTTTAAATGTTACTATTTTACTCCACGGAATAGTTTCTTTAATAAAGTACATCTTAAATAATTTGAAACCTTTACCTATCATATAAAGTCTCAAAACTCATTGTATCATAGACAACGCAATGCTTATCATGAAGAAACCCAATGACTTTTTTTTTGAAGACCTGAAGAGGCAACCCTTGAATAGGGTTGCCAACCGTCCCTTGAAATACGGAATCATCCTGTATTTGAAAACAAAAGTACGGGTTCCGTATTGATTTGTAACGGGACGCAATTTGTCCCGTATTACCGTGAGAGTCAACACTAGGTTTCAAAATGTAAATGGAATGAATGAATATGCTGCTAGAAGGCATTTTACGATAAACATGCTATTTTTCTCAGCCCCCCCCCTTTCCTACTCTGTGACCAATGATCAGTCAGCACACTGACATCCGCGGGAAACTTAAACAAATCACTGCAGCGCAAACACCTAACAAGGCTACGTAATGTACATACTGTACACACAGCTGCCCTGCCTAACCTCCAGGCTGCTGCATCTTTTCTACTCAGCATCCCCTCATCTACTGGCTTTGGGGAGAGGATCTTCTCTCTCATGAATGCTAAATGGTCCGACGTGAGGAAATATGTTCCATTGCACTCATCAAGGCAGAGCTCATTGTCAGCCTCAACTATGGCATGCCTTGCTCAGAGTTCTACTACTCTGCAGCCCTAAGAATAAAAGGCTTCTAGCTGCTGCAAGAAGCCAAAAGAAATACATATGGAAGCAATGAGATGATTGCAGCAGCAACATTAAGAAATAAAGAATGAAGAAAAAATGCACAACCACTTTGTGTTCCCGTGGTCCATTATCTTGTAATTGTTGTGTTTTGTGTTCAAAATAAATTGTGTAAACTGTGGAAATGTCTCCCTTACATTATTTGTCCTAAAATTGGTCAAAATGCAGGAAATTGCCCCCTGAACCCCGCTTCATATTTTTCGCGCCGCCCACAAATGAGGTGTCCCTTATTTCCCCCCCTGAGAGTTGGCAACCCTACCCTTGAACCAAGGATTTGGATTGTTCTAAGCCAATAAACGAACCCTTTTTGATGATTTCTTCCACATGTTCTGAACCTTTTCTTTTTCCTATTTTTGTACAAAATAAAACTATTCATTCTAGGCTAAAATAACCTACAAATATTTGGTGCCTTAAAATATAACGCTTTCAAACTGGCAATGTATAGCTACTCTATTAATAAAATATGTCATTAATACAAGAACTTGGACAATGTATAATATTTATAGAAGGGAGCTTTGAACCATAGCTTTTAAAACCATTTTATTGGTTTTATTGAACCACAAAAGCTCTTTAGTAAGTGATTCTTCCAATGCTCGGCTCTTTAAACGTGCTATGATGTATAACAGTCTATATTGAGCTAGAAGTCCTCGTTAATTATATAATTAGGATAAAAACGTCCTTGAAAAGAAGAGGGGAACGGGACTAGCAGATGAAGCATTATTGTGTCAACCTTTTCCGATAGTATTTGATTAAACTAAAGGTCTCACAGGGAAAGAGTGTTCAATATATTTTTGAAAGGCATATATCCCCCCTCCCTCTGTAATCTGATTGGCGGTAAAAGGCTGTGATTGGGTACCACATCTTGAGGTAGTTAAAAGCATAGAGGTATAAAGAATAGAGGGTTTATTGGATTCTCAGAGGAATACATTTTGTGCCAGATATAAACTCATCTTTCTATCTCTATGATCAGCTTACGATGACGTAGATCGAATTACTTTGTTTATATTGGACACAGCCGACAGCTGAACATCGATGTTTTCTCTGCTATTAAAGGGAATAAGCTCTCTATAACTTATATCTCTATGATCAAAAGAGTACAGAGATAGAGTGAAACATAAATATAACTCCGATGATGTCATCAATGTTTTAATTTGCTACCAAATTAATAAATTTATTTTAAAAACATAAAATGGCAATATGTAATATTTATTTGCATTTATACTGTATTTTAATTTATATATAAATAGAGTGCTTTTAGGAAGGGAAATTGACAGTTGAGTTATTCATAAAGAAAATAAAAGGGATCAAAACGATAATGAAAGACTTAATTTAAACCCAAGAACATGAGGGGTTTAAATGAAAACTCTTTGCTACAATGGGAGCCTAATATTCACACCTCTCGAATATTTTTACTTAATGATTTCTTCACTGGAACCCATTTTCTGCTCTCAAATTAACCAATCGGATAACTAGGTAAACGGCATGCATTATTATAATACATTGGTCCAATAATTCCCTTTGAGATCATAAACTAATGATTTTAGTTTAAAAAATATATGTTACAATGAATTACCATAATTATGTCAATTGATTTTGATTCCCTTGATACAAAATAAATATTTTGAGATGATGACGCTTTGTTAAGATCTTTGCTTGCATAAAGAGGCACATTTACAAGAAATACCTGATCATAGGCCTTGCTCATGAGTAAGAAACACTCAAAGACTCTTTGTAGATATATTTAGATGTTTGTGAATAGTGATTAGAATACATTTTCAAATATGTTGAAGTCGTGCTTTAGGCAAGGATGACTGGGTTGAATTTACAAACATTTTACCTACTCTAGGAATGAAGAGTTTTTTTGGCATATTCTTAAATCTTCTTGGTTATAAAATCACACCCTAAAATCAGGGTTGTGGATTGAACGGAAAAAACGAACGCCGTTTGCGAACGTACGTTCAAAATCAAACGCCTGAACAGAAAATGAATGATGAACGTTTTCAAAAGTGGTGGACGTTTTTTTATTATTAAGAAGTTCAATCAATGTTTGTTATGTCACTCCAAAAAAAAGGTGTAGATGTTTTTTTTTTACCAAACAGAAGTGTGAGGACTGTTTTTTTTTTCAAAATTTGAAATAGTAAATAATTGATATTTTTTCAACAAACGGACGAACGCCAAAACGAAAAGACGAACGCTAAAAAATTGTACGAACGAACGTCTGAACGGATTTTTTTTCAAATCGAACGGGCGAACGCTAAGGTTGCAAACGCTCACAAGCCTGCCTAAAATTGAATCTGGAACTATATTTTTGAGATATATTTCTGCAGTTCATGGGGATAAGACCCCCCCCCCCCCCTTGTCCCTAAGGACTTTAACCTCCCACCACGGTTTATCATTCAGGATCGGAACGTCTTTCAGCGAATATTAGTCTTCTTTGGCTACCCAACGTGTGATAGAACAACACTGATAAAGGAACAACGAATTAATTTCGTTAATAAAAACGTAAAAATCAACCAAAAATTTAAATAAAAATATTCAAATAAAATAAGAACATTTTATAAGTATATATAGTGTTAAACTTAAGAGCAAATGGAGTGCGATAGCCGTGTGCGTTAAGGCGTGTACAACTCTCCATGTTGGGGCGTAAGTTCGAATCTCGAGAGGAGATGGTCATTTGGGTCTACCTCATTGATAAGACCTAGGTCCGGGTGGACTATTTTAATGTTAAAATGCTTATTTATATCCAGTCGGATACTGCAAAACTGTCGAACCCATTTGGCACAACAAAAAAATTATCACAGATAATATCTAATTATTAGTTCGAAATCGCGTTCGAAGATTTTTTCAGAACTCCGATCTGTAACTGTATATCA
>CP045908.1:5242605-5261802 GCA_013387185.1 Caligus rogercresseyi
TATTTTGGGGTTTGAGGGATTAAGTGTCGCCGCAGAATGGAGATCTAGTATAATCGTAGTCTCCCCTGGTAGAGATTACGATCCTTATCTCTTCTAGGGGAAATGAAAACTAAATATGGAGATAATATTTTATGATGTACAAACTTATATTTCATTTACAATTTCTATATTTTGGGTGGAATTGATTTCATTTGAGGTTTGTTAGGAAGCAAATGCGAGGCAATGGTTTACTTACATATTGTATCTAGTTATTATATCTTAATAACATTTGATACTCATCTGAGAAGAAATCGGAATTAATTAAATATTTGGACATATCATCGTCAACCCATCTTCATGTTTAAGTCGTCACCCCTTCCTATAGGATAACACTCCTGATATCTTCTAGCAGAGGGTTAATTCTATTGATATAGATCACGATCGTAGTACCTCCTAGGAGAGAAAGGTTTGATCCTAGGTGAGTCAAGTACTCTAATGGATCTCATCTTACTTTGAGCATTTACTTTGATTAAAGCCGGGGCGTGTATATAATATATATGTAGTGAAAGCACGGGGTGAATCCGCATTTACTCAAAAAGACAAATACCACCATATATATTCACTACATTCTGAAGTCACGCTAAATATCATTCAAAAGAATGTTACAAAAATATCACCAAATGGCTACTCAGCTGAATGCTACATTTTGGATGTCCATAAAGACTGATGGCTAAGGGGGAACAAATGGCCAAACAAATCCATTGAACTTTGGAGAAGAAGATTAATAAAACCTAAATAGAAACGATTGTTTGAAATAAATGCAACGATTATTTATAAATATTTCTATGATTTGGGCGATTACAGTGGTCGAAGATAAGATTTCAATTAGTCATTTCTCAATGTCAAGACATTGATTATACTATACATAATTGATTATATTTACCAGTCTAATTATGTCATTATTAGTGTGATTAGACATATTATATTAATAAGGGACTAATAATGCTAGATAAGGTCAAATTTATCCTTCTTGATTTCAATTTTGATCACTTTTTAGCCATAGATATCAACACACCCCATTTATTGATATCAGGAAGTAATGGTCGAGGAAAAATAGACCTGGAAAAAATGACTCAAGATAGAAAAGGCAAATATATAATAAATAGTATTTGATCAATATTTAGTATTATTCCACTCAAATCTGGCCTCTCCATGTACTTAGACCATTTTTTCCATAAGCCATAGCTTTCCTTCTCTATCCTGGGTCATCATTTCTTCCTATGCCGTATTTCCCTGATCCATTTCATCTGGACGCCCCCCCTCCCCCCCCCATTTATTACAGGGGAAATGTGGCCATCACAACAGCTGAGCCAGCTTTCATAATACGCCTAAAAGAACCCATAGAGATAAAAAGATATAGAGACCTTATTCCCTTCATCTGTATTTTTGTGTACAAATAAATAAAGTAAGTAAACTACGTCATCGTAAGCTGATCATAGAGATATAATCTATAATCAGCTTACAATGACGTAGGTCAAATTACTTTCTTTATATTGGACACAAAATACAGCTGAACGCTGTTTCTCTACTATTGAAGGGAATATGCTCTCTATATCCTTATATATCTATGTATTGGACACACAGAATACAGCTGAACCACGATGTTTCTCTACTATTGAAGGGAATCAGCTCTCTATATCTTTATAACTCTATGACGACCCATCTACCTACAAAAACAAATAGAAAGCATAATTTAACCAATAAAAATAAGACAAACAAGTGAGTTTTTTTGTTGCAAGGAGGCAGTTCAGACGCTTTGTGGTTACTACTCACGACTGAATCACGTTATTATTCATTAAATAATCCACGAAAAACCACACAATTCAATATATGTATGAAATTATAAGCTAGCGTAATAAACATATTAATTATATGGTAGTAGTTTTTCACATGTATTAATATAATAATAATAGACAAAAAATATTGAACCAAAAAACTAATAATAATAATAATATATAATTAATAATTATAAAAGTGAGGGAATCGTTACATTCATAATATATAAACATGATTAATTAACTGGGACACAATTGAAGAGGCCTTTTTTGCTGCTGCTGCTGTTGATTGAAATAACATAATGATTATAATTAGTTGCCATCATGCACGTAAAAACACGCTTTCATCCATTTTTTTCTTCATTCGCCTATGCGTTTATATTACATATACATAGAATGATCCTTCCTATTTCTTTGGTTCGCATATATTTAATAATAATAATAATTAATTTCTTTTGACTTCATCATTTCCCACATTTTAAATTCCATTTTCCTATTTATTATCAATAGAAGTATTGAGGGATAATGCTTTTCATATGTATATATGAATATTTTTTGTGTTAAATGAGTGTTTTTTTAAATAATTAACACTCTTGCAAAGATTATTAAATGGATGTGGAATTATATATATGTATGTATATATATAATATATAATAATTTACATAACAAACAAACAAAAAAGTAGAAGCAGATTAAATCACGAATTGGAAGATGGGAGCGGCCATATTTGAAGGGGGGGATATGAGAGAAGACTTGCTATTTCGTGACTAACAAACGCGCAAAAGTATGTGCTTTTTTTTGCAAGACTCTCTTTTGTAGCAGCTTTCCTTTACTGATTTCCTTTCTTCCTACATACATTATTTTTCAATATGTACTCTCATATATACCATTTCCCTTTTTCTTCCTCCTTATGTGTGTATATATGCGTTTCCCCCCTTCTTTTTAGCTGTCTTACACATTTTAACAACTTTTTTAAAGACTCCTTTTCCCTTCTCTTTTTAGAATAGCCTAGCTCGCCTCTTCATATCGTTTCTTCGCCAAGTCGGCAGGGTATAGAATTGATCTTTCCCCATGTTGAACACATATCCAACTCCTCGTCATTTAAATGTTTTTCAAGATTGCAGCGATCAATTTCGGGTGGCATTTTGTAGTTGGATGTTATGATGAGATGATAGGGATAGGTTTTATGGTTTAGTATGATGGGTGCGGGGGGATGATGGGCAAAGCGACTGCTGCTGCGTAGCTCAATGTCCGCAGTGCGGAACGAGGATTGGCTGATGAGGTCCGGGGAAAGCGTGCCGCAGCCGTTACGTGAGTAAGGCAGTGTTGCCGCCGAGAATCGTCCCTGGGTGTAGCCGGGCTTGGGGGTGCGCTGAGGGGGCGAAGGGTTCCTAGGGGATGGAATCCATGCTGATGCGGGAGTTGTAGCGACCCGAGCTACGACCCTGACGACTCGGGGGGAGATGGAAATGGTTCAAATGAGCGTTAGAGGAACCCATGTTCATATCTCCAGGCTCAATGGGACGACGAAGGCTATAGGTTGACGAGGAGTTATATACCCCACGATAGGGTCGAGAAAACCGAGCAGAGTCATATTCCCGGCGGAATCCTGGGCTAGAAGCCCGTGAACTGTTGTATAGATGTCCACCTGAGGCATTGGACATACCGTCGAACTCCGTTCGATTCGCACCACTACTGCTGCTATTATAGTTGTTGTTGAAGCCATTAATGATGGTTCCGCCGTTTTGCTCTGGTCCAGGGCCGCATTGGGGGTGCCAAATGGCGGCACCCTGTAGGAACATCTCTTCCCCGTCCCCAAATGGATCTCCACATTTGGTGCAGCGAGCGCAAGTTGGGTGAAAGTGATTATTGTCCCCTGCCTGAAGGACTTTTCCGCTGATGAACCGTGCACAGTAGGTGCACTTGACCCCGAACATGGTTTGATAGTCTCTTTCGCAGTAAGGGAAGCCTTCCTTACCCATGTATTCTCCGTGCAGGAGGGCTCCACAGGCCTTGCACTTGAAGCACCAGACGTGGTACTGCTTGTCTAGGGCCATGAGGGCCTGACCGTCCTTCAACTCGCCCTGACAGCCGGCACAGTGGTCGTCCACCACGAAGCCCTCCGTGGCTGAATTCTTGGAGCCATTGCTTGCCGCCCCGCCCGGGTGGGAGAGTGGAAATGATCTCTGAGGTGCCTGCGAGCTCTTCTGCATGTACACAAGAGCCGCAGAGACAGTTCTTGCCGGTAAATGTAACCCGTTCACCCGTGGGGAACGGGTTATGACACCGGGCGCATTTGAAGCAGGCCTGATGATAGGTCTTGCCTAATCATTAAAAAGGGGAAGAAAAAATATGTTAAGGCGTCATCCTTCTATCATTTAGGCTTTGAAATATTTGGCTCGATGCCAAGGTTTGGATGATGTAATACGATCATACTTTGAAAGGTAAATGCATTGAAAACGCCGTGTTAAAGATAATTATAAGGAAATAAAATTTGTCAAAGAGAAATATTAAAAAAATACACATTACAAAAGTGTCAAAATGCGAAAAAAATAAAAAATACTTAGTAAATACAATTGCAACAATAAGCCGAGCTGTTTTTAAGTTCTTAACCCGAAATAAAGCTCGTTGAAGGAAAGTAATTTTTAATACCTACGTTCTAAAATAGAACATTCTGTCATTATAAGCCATCGGCAACGTTTACAAATCATTTTGTGACAGAAGTATAATGACGTAAATGATTTAATAAAAAACATATTGAAATGATGGTAAAATGTATAAACATTTATTTATTGCTTAATTGATGCTTATCCATAGAGAGCCATATTCCTAAAAGTGTATCGTATCTGGTTAAAGGATATACACCTATAGAGAAGTATTTAATAAAGAAAATAAGTTTTTGATGGGTATCAATTATTATTTTTTTAAATACAAATGTACTTTTTAACAAAATTTATAAGTAATTAATTTTTTAATCTAAAAATTTTCAATACTTCAAATAAATAATATAAAGAACTTAATAATTAGTGCAACTATTTATATATTTGAGCATCAAAAGAGTATGGCAATGCTAAAGGATAAGTACTTAAGTAATATATAAAAATATAACTATTTTCCCGTATTATAGAAATCGTTCTTTGACAAACTTTATACTGAATAAAAATTGTGCTTAAGACAACTAAATACCTGCCCTTGTATCAGTCACCCAGACAACAAAAACATTCAATACCTAAAGGGTTATATATATATATATATATATATGAGCTTTTGAATAGAAGTAACAATAAAATTATATATGTACGTAAAAATTTATAAAATAAATGTGTCCTCTGACAACTTAATATTAGCATTTCTTTTTAAACCACCATGACAATAATCATATATATATAAAACAATATAAAAAAAGCTTTCAATTAGGGAAATTCCCATTTTCAAGCTAGCTTCATATATAATCCATCAAATATTGCACTATTTCCCAAATAAATGTTATTGAGAGTATAGCAACATTTAAAAAAAATGGCCTCAAACTAAATAAATAACTATTGTTATTGAAGATCACTTAATACGTTAAAAAGGTTTTTTTTTTCCTAACTCACAGAATAAATAATTTAATTCAGCCTCTTAACAAATTGACATTTTGAATGGTTTCTATTATATCTTTTGAGCTCTTTATATATGCAAGCTTAAAGTATATAAAAGGTGCTTCGTCGTCTTCAATTTAGTTATTAGAAGCCCTTAATATATTGTTTTAAATACACGTTGCATCATCCACCTGCTTTTGGAACATAATAAAAAAGCACTTCAATTACACCTTTTGACGTAATTTATATGTTATTTTTTATATGCATATTCACTCTTTCATCACAGTGACCTTTCTTTCAGCTCGACCCTGATGGCC
Organism: Caligus rogercresseyi; assembly: GCA_013387185.1. Classification (NCBI taxonomy): domain Eukaryota; kingdom Metazoa; phylum Arthropoda; class Copepoda; order Siphonostomatoida; family Caligidae; genus Caligus; species Caligus rogercresseyi. The sequence continues at coordinate 5,248,318 of CP045908.1, forward strand.
GTAGTTTGTTATATTTTGAACACTGTTTCATTACTTTGCTAAGTGATTAAAAGACCTTCTGTATATTGCGGCCAACTGTGTCAACAACGGCAGCTATTGTAGTGGCGGATAGAAGTTAAACTGTATTATTTTTCACAATTCTAAACCATGAATGCATATCTTTAAAAAGCTTTTTGATTTGAGTTGCTTATTACATTTTAACGATTTTTTTTACGTATTTTCATTTGATATCCCAATTTGACAATTTTTTTAAGTGTGTATTTTTAAGTATTTCACTGATGATTTTTTTGCTTTGATAGAAGGATGACGACTGGATTTCATTCCTAGCGCCGTGACGACTTCTCCCTCCACGTAGTCCCCGCATGAAAAGCACTTTGTTCCGTATGCAGACTGGTAGCAGGGTCCGCAGAAGTAGTCCCGGTCCTTGGAGAAGTATCCCCCGGAGCTAAGTGAGCCTCCACAGCCCTTACAGTTGAAGCAGCCGTTGTGGAAGTAAAAGTCCTTGACCTCAACACCTCACCAGAGCACTTTTTCTTGCAGCCCTTGCAGTAAGTCTTGCCAAGGAACTTGAAGGGGCTCTTGAGACTCACGAGGCTTAGGCCGCCTCCGCGCTTCTTCTTGGTCACCATGGCGGCTGAGGCTGAACTACTTGAGGGGCTACTCTTCTCGGGGGACTGCTAGAGGATGATGGCATGACTTAAAGGGGAGAAGAGAGAGGATTCCACGGTACCTGGAACATGAAATAAAGGATAGATATATAAGTGATAGAAGATATCTTTCTTTATTTGTGCAAATATCATTATTTTTCTTGTCAAATAGTGGATAGCTGTAAATAGTCAAATTTTCTGTCAAATGGTTCTACGATGTAAAAATTTAATTGTTTTAAAACATTAAATAAACTTTTCTTGTCAAACATCGTGTCTAATTTTAAGACATTAAATAAATGTCAACGTTTTTTAAGACTGTAAATATAACTATTTCTTGTCAAACAGTGGTGTTTTTTTAAAAGACTGTAAATATAACTATTTCTTGTCAAACAGTGGCGTTTTTTAAAAGACTGTAAATATAACTATTTCTTGTCAAAAGGGTGTTTTTTTTACTGTCAATATAACTATTCTCGTCTTAGAGTGAAAGTTTTAATAATTGTACATGAAAGTATTTCTTGTAAAAAAGTGGATTAAATATATATATTGCTAATGTCGAATACTGGAGGTTTTTAATCCTTTGTAAACTAAAATGTTTCTTGTTAAATAGTGGAATTTTAATAATATATATAATATTTCTGGTTAAATAGGGTGTTTGTTTATAAAATCTTGTTAATGTGTTTTTATAAAATCTTGTCAAATAGTAGAGGTTTTTATTGGCACTGTATCTTTTTCTTGTCAAGAAGTGGAGGGTTTTGAAGCTGCAAAATGCAATTTATTTCTTGTCAAACAGTTATTTATAGTGTAAATTAACTCTTTCTTTTTATTTATGGAGGGCTTTTTGAGCTTATAAATATGTGTCTTGGCAAATTTATGAGATCTTTTAAACGTAACTATATCTTGTGAGGTTTTTTTTATTCCAAATAAAGCTATTTATTTTCAAATATGAAGTTTTTCGAGTCATATTGTAGAGTTTAAAAATATATTTGTATATGTAGCTATTTTGGGTCACATTATGGATACATTATAGTATTATAAATGTAACTACTTTGTATATCGTATTTGTCATTACTTCTGATTGAACTAATAGGATTTATTAGTGTATTTATAAACTATAGTGAAATGAAATAATATGTAATGAAATTATTTTTTAGTAAAATAATGTTTGTTTGTTGTATTTACAGAATATTTGTAAATGTCACCTAATATTCGTCAAAAAGTGGAGACTTTTCATTGTAAATTTAATCATTTCTTGATAAATTATGAAATATATGTTATGAAGATTCTTGTCAAGCAACGGAGGTTTAAAAAAAATATATATTTTCTGCCAAATAATTATTTCTCAATAAATATAACGAACTATAAAATGAGAATTCAATGAATATTTATCATTATTATTATGTTTAATATTGAGATTTTCATGAGATTATTATTCCCTAATAAGAGACAGTTGTAATAGCAGTACTAATAGAGTAGACTAATATAAATATCGTGTAAAGTTTCGTTTTAAATAGTTTAATGCTGCAACTCCTTTTTTTTTTTTCAAATCACGGACTTTTCTTTATAATCTTTCTTTTCAAATATTCTAAGTAATAGGCAAATATATATCTTTATTTGTTCTTTTATATTGCACTTAGGACAATAATCTTAGTCCCTTGACAAGAACACACAAAGGGGACCTAAACATTTTGTCAATTACTGCAAGCTTCGTGGTTTTTGATTGATAAATTTAGATGTTTCATAGTAATTACAATGGATACTATGCTCTGCATTCCAAAATTAGTATTTTACATAAAAATAGATTAAAATAGGGAATTTTTATTCCTTTTTTATCAAATATAAGTAAGTAATATACTTAGGCAGGCCGCGTTGAATCCTTGTATAATATAGTATACAATATTATCGTCCAATGAGAGGGTCTTTTTACTACTTTAATAACCATAGATCATAGAGATATAAAGAGCTTATTTCCTACAATAGCAGAAAAAACATCGTTGTTCAGCTGTCGCATATTGCCCAATATAAACAAAGCAATTTGTACACCGTCAAAGATAAATATATTTGTTTATATATGACGTATGCCTATGAAGAATCACATAAACTCTCTATGTCTTTATATCGCTATGCCATAGATAATTAGACAAACAGATATATATGATAGATATCTTATTGACGTAAGGACATTTTTTTACATATTTGCTTCGATGAAACTACATCCATGATGGATATATATGACATATAACATAAATATAATGGTTGCTAACTGCATCATATACTTTATAATAGACTATGGATGCCATCCAGGGTTGCAAGGGATTTTCCTGTCCACTTTGACCTTTTCTTGACACCCACAACTTATACATAGAAAAGTTGATATATATATATAATTAATGTTTAGAGGGAGATAAAAAGGACAAAATAAACCTAACTAAAGATTATATATATATATATATTCCGGCGAACACCATTCAATCAAAATATAATTCTTAGCAACCAAAATCCTTTCTTTAAATTGGTTCAAATGTAACGCACCATTATTAATAAATCATAAAAAACGTTTTTTTGCCAACAAATAATATGTGGAAAAAATAATTTTCCAGGAAGTAACAAAAGGGTAAAAAAAACACCCTATAAAACTCCAAATTATCCACAGAAATATGGTCCAAATCTAACCTGACAATTATAATAATCTTTAAAAACGTATTTGCGAATAAATATACACATAATTAATTTTCCGAGAGGTTTTATCACACTACAACTACTAAAACACACTTCTCTCTGAGACTTCAAAATTATTACTGATTTGTCCAGAGTTAATGTATCGTTCATGGGGGAGAGTCAGGAAAACGAATGGACGAACAGAATTCTTATTTGATAAATACGGATAAACGATTTGCATATAATATTCCTATAACATACAAATAATAAATACTTGATTTGACAAAAAATATTTTTATTTTTGGTAAATATTTTTTTAAAATACATATTTGATTTAATGGAATTGCTATTATTTGCATGTATATAAATCACATTCTCTAGGCATTATAATAGGACCATCCTGTCCAGGATCTTCATTATGAGCTGGACCAGTATTTATATATTTCTTCTTAAAACATATTTTTGTATTATAATCATTATAAAAAGTTAATTATGAAGAACTCAAAATCTATATTGGAGTTTAAATAAAAATGATAGCGAGGAAAAGAGAATCAAATTAGTAAGAATATAACGCCAAAGAAACGAACACGATACTTTTTTAAATCTTTAATTATTCATTCCTTTCCCCAACTAAAATGAATATCAGAAGGAAAACGAACATATGATATAAAGTGGCATTTAGATAAAATAAATTATTGAGCTGTTTTAACGCAAAAACCCAGGGTTTTTATTTCCAAAAAACGGGGAAATATTGCTCAAGTAGGATAAAATAGCACCGGAGTGTTTGGGACCTCCTAAATAAACCTACATCATATTTAAACTAGCGGACCATAGCTCTGTAAGAGCGTTCTCTATTCTCAATGCACAGTGGATTCGACCCCTTCCGTGCATAGGGAAAGGACAATTTGAATCTGCATCTCATACAAAAGAGATTCCTCTCACATGGACTCATTCCAACGCCCTAAAGCTAATTCCTATTCAAAACAACAATGACAACGTAATTCCATGGATAAATAATAGGCGAAGAAGTCGTATTTACACTCATAATGTAATATATATTCTGTCAAATTAATTTTTAAGCAACAAAAAAAAAGTCGTATTTAATATAAAATTAAAATATATATTCTGTCAAATGAAGTTTTAGGCAACAAGAAAAAGTCGTATTTAATTAAAAATATATTCTGTCAATGAAGATTTTTGTTGTTATAAATAATCGTAATAATTATAGATAACTTATTTTTTATATAGTAAAAGAATATACGTAATCTTACATTATTATATATATATATATATATATAGTTAGTTGTTTATTATGAATTAAATTAAACATTATTTATATGAGGGGGGTGATTGCATATGAACTAAATATACAAATAGTGGCTGGCCACTCAGAGGAACTTCATAACAGTGACCGTTAAAGGCAGGCTATCACTCATCATATAAGGTTTACAATACTTCATTTGTCTTCTGTAACTTGGGATGGCCGTTATTGGCAAGTGGCCGCCTTAGACAGGCTTGACAGTATTTATATTATTGAGTTTTTATTTAAAAAATAAATGAATGGATATGAAGTCAAAATATAAAATAATATTTTATTTGTGTTTCTTTTACGATGACGGTTGATTGGATTTGAAGGATAATAATATTTGTGTAGTTTATTATAAAGAATGCCCCCTAAATAGACTTTTGTTCAATGCAATCGCTACAAATTTAGTTAATAGAACTTTAAATACCTGATTTCGTTTGCGGATATATTTAATGTGTGACTTCTTCATGTGTACGACAATTTGTCCTTTTTCTATACGTCATTAAAGTCCATGGCATCAAAAAGAGCATATGTATGTCTGTCATTTATATGAACTTCGTTCGTTCCTTCGTTTCCCTGATTAACCCTACACGATCCATTGGATCTTGACGACACTTTCAATGGATAATTTGAGAGCTCAAGGAGTGTAGCGTTGTTTTAGACGTGGTGTGATAAAAACCTCTCATTATATGTATATTTTATTCGCAAAATACGTTTTTAGTAGATTCTTAAAATTGCCAAGTTAGATTTAGAACATATTTTCTGTGTATAACTTAGAGGTTTTATAGATATTTTTTTATTAGACACTTTGGGCTTTCCCGGGAAATTATTTTTATATATGTTTTTATTATGCGAAAAAACGTTTCCTTTAATTTCTTGAGAATGGCGCGTTGGATTTTCCCAGAAAATTCTCTTTCCGTATGTTTATAATATGCAAAAAACGTTTTCTATCATTTCTTAACCCTTATATTATGTTAAGGGTCAATATGACCCATTCGGTTTTTGTGTTGGCCAAAGTACAGGTTATCTTTTTTTTCTTCATGAAATTTTGTGACTTTTCCTCATTAAGGGTCATGAAGTGGTGTGTATAATCTGGACACTTAGATGTGTAGTGGAATGTATGTACAGAGTTTGCATACGAAGATGATGCTGCGGGTCATTTTGACCCGGGCACTTGTATGTGAGCTGCAGCTGTCATTGAAAAGGTCAGGTCAGCTCATACAACCAATCTGCAATGGATCCAGTGGACACAGGTGTAAAGAAACGGAAAAGATGCCAAGTCTGCCCCTCCCGAGAGGACAGTAAAACAAGTACCTCTTGTGTGAAATGTAAGAATTACATCTGCAGAAAGCACCTGTGACGTTCTGTCCATCATGTGGAGAGCTTTGAAAAGGGGCAAGTTAAACCCATATAGTGTTAAAATTAAAAATGTATTGTCATGTCTTTTTTTAATAAGTGTTTAAATATTCTAAAATAAAGTTGTTCTTGGTTTAACCTGTTTTTTGACTGTTTTGAATGGGTTTACACATTATGGATCAAAATGACCCGCAACATAATCAATGTGATTTTTTTCAACATAATATAAGGGTTAATAATAGTAAAGGGAGCTCGATAGCCGTGCGTGTTAAGGCGTGTTCAACTCTCAATGTTGGGGGCGCAGTTTCGAATCCCGAGAGGGATGGTCATTTTTGGTCTACCTCATTGATAAGATCGTAGGTTCGAATGACTAATTTTAATGCTATAATGCTTATTTATATCCAGTCGGATGCAATTCTGTTGAACCATATAGGCAAAAAAAAAAAAAAACCAATTAATATACGTAAGCCATGACGTCACGACAAATATATGCAATCACTAGAGCAATCAACTATTTTCTCACCAATTAGCATGATTTATTTGTTACTTTTAATAACAAAAAAAAATACAAATTATTATTTTGAATCAAATATTCAATGAATATTGGGTCTTTTTCCTAAGTCACAGGATGATGACGTAACAAAAACAATAATCTATTCATCTATGACGCCACGCAAGTCAAATACATACATCAGAGCAGTAAGTCCCATTTTCCAATAATTATCTTCTATTTTTATCAAATTAATATCAAACAACATTAAATAATAATATAAAAACGCTGTTCCGTATTGGTTTGTATATAGTTTAATTATGAGAGAAAGAAATCGCCATAGGTACTTTTGATATATATATATATATAATGTTTCAGAGTAAATATAATTATTTCTTGTTCAACACTGATATTTTTCAAAATATATAAGGCTAAAAACATTAATAATTTAACTACTCAAATGTTACTTTAAATAAGTAATTGATGGAAATAGAAATTATTATAATATTTGACTATTTGAATGGTTATAGGTCTAGAAAAAGGATATGTATGACTATTCAATAATCGTGTTGTAAAACTTATTTCGATTAATAATATTTATTAAGGATTCAAACACATTTTATACATTAAAAGAATATATAAAAATATTATTTAAAAAAATCATTTCTTTTTTATTTATATTTATAAAAAAACCTGTCGAAGGAGACCTATTCAGTGTTAAATTTAATTACAGTCAAATATTTAAACAGTGGTCACTAAAGGAAACACCCAAAGTGGCCCTTAAAGAGTGGTGGCCGCTGGCCACAGAAGTTTTATTTTTTCCTTCTGCGAGAAAAATGTAGAGTCGGCCGCTATGAACAAGCGGTCCCTATAGAAAGGTTGGAGTGCATATTAAATTGTGCAATTTTAAGTATAATAATGTTCGTTTTAAAAATAGCTACTTTCGGCCAACGGATAAGCTTATAAAACACTAATATAATATTAATAACATGTCAACAGTGTTTTTATATAAATTTAAAGACTAAATGGTTACTTTAATAGATGGATGAAAGGCTTTAGAATTGTACATACTCTTTGTTTATTACCTACAAATATTATATAGGGAGTGCAATAGCCGTGTGCGTTAAGGTGTGTTCAACTCTCAATGTTGAGGGCGCGTGTTCGAATCCTCCCTAGAGGGGAGGGTCATTTTTGGTCAGCTACCTCATTGATAAGATCCTAGGTTCGATAAACCAATTTTCATGCTAGTATATGCTTATTTATATCCACAAGGATACTGCAATTATATCCAGCCATAAAGGCCAAAAAATCATTTTAACGACACATTTCAGAAAAAATATAATATTTACATTATAGATATCTTCTTGATATAGGATTTGCTTTTGGAAGATTATATGTAAATATATATAGTCATGCAATGAATGTCTTATAAAAAAAGCAAAGTATTATATTCTTACGATTTCATCTATGTCAATCGAATCAAAAGGGTTGGAATAATGGAAGAATAACGCGTTCATCTTATCAGCTCATATTGTTTTATTCATTAACTCGCTTTAAAACAGACAGGATGGTAAAAATAACCCTATGATTTTGGATTGTTATGAGTAGCTATCCAATAATATATCATCAGGCAATTATAATCTAATTAAAAGGTGATACAACTTGAAGAATGACCCAATTTGATCATGCAGTCTCAAACAAGAAAAACGTCTCGTTCAATGGAATATTTCATCCACTCAACGAAAAGATAAGTTTTACTCTTCAACAAAACCCTATTCATTCTCATTATCTCTAAGCGACAATCGTAAGCTATAAGATAATATCTTTCCCGTCATTACTAAAAGCGATTTCAAGACGTTTCAACAGTCGGACAACGCATGAAATGATTTTTCAACTCTATTTATTTCAACGCATCTCATTCAATCGGCAATTTCAGGGAAATCAATCCATGATAGCGTTGCCCCAGGATTATTAAATATACAGAGTTCTTTAACGGTGCATTTTGAAGGAGATATACAACTTGAGCTCATTGGAGTCAAGTCGAGTTGCCACATCATTAAATGTATATATATATATATTTGTTAAAGGGGCATTTCAAAAAATAAAAAATGTATTTAGGTAATACCTTTGGACATATTTAGATAGAAGCAGCATCGTTTCTTCATCAGTAAATGTTGATTAAAACGTGTTAAAAGGTGCATTGAAACAGCAAAAAAAAACCAAAGCTTTAATGGAAATAATTATTTTTACTTAATATTTCATTGATTCATTGTCAATATGATAACTCCATAGATGGATTATGACCCAAAGTGAGAAGACTCACTTCATGGGAATGATAAGAGATCCTTTGGATCCAGTATTCGTCGAAGAGTCTGTGTTCAAATTGATATATCTATCTATATATCAAACAACAGCATTGGTATAGAGAAACAACTGAGGATCCGATTGGAATCAGTAGTCTACCTTAGGACTACATTCAATGATAATGAATATATAATTCGTGAAATAGTTGACTTTCACCCCAAAAACACAACCCAACAGGCTTTCAACCCAACAAGTCCATTCTTAAGACTCAAAACACTGTATTCATGATTAGAAATTAAATCTAAATAAAATGTGTGAAATCGTGGATTTGATGAAATAAATGAAATCTTGACCTCAAATCCTCGTATTCATGATAAATATAAATAAAATGATTGAAATTGTGGATTTGATGAAATCAATGCCATTTTCAAACGCCACTTCGTCTATTCGACACACATACCCACACATATCCGGCACCGAACACGGGAATCTGTTTCTTTCGAATCACCCAACTAATCAAACACCAAACTGGCAACACACATGAACAACAAGACCCGGAGCAAGGCACACACACACACTCGGGAGCAAAGCACTTGAAGGAACTCAGGCAATCACAAGAAAACATACACACTGCAGACAAGACAACAACAACAAAAAAAAGAAAAAAAGAAAAAAGAGAAGAACAAGAATAAAAGCCTGCCAATATGGGAGGAGGGGGGAAGGAGGGAGGGAGGGAGGAGAGAGAGAGAGAGTAACAAACACACACACAGGGAAAGAGAAGAGGAGGAGAATATGCAGGCTTGCACTCCGTCCGCCCGCCCGCACGAAGCAGAAGGAAAAGAGAGAAGGAAGGTTTTCTTTATTAATAATAAGAACTTGGAAAGAAGGGAGGGAATAATTATAAATAACCCTGACGTCAATGGCTTAAGGGATTATAAGAAAAAGCATACTCATTGTTTGTGAAAAATGGGGGGGCGTGACGTCATTGACCTGCAGTTAGAATAGGAGAAGCCTTAATAAGGGATGTATTGGCATGTTTTGGGATTATAGAGTGAGAATAGAGTTGCATTGATGCTGTATAAATAATAGTGATGCCTTTATATGCGTAGAATATTTAAAAATTTATTTATTTATCTTATGAAAATAACATATTGAAAGCCAGTGACGTCATTCATTTATTTTTAAGTTTCTTTTCTCCTTCGTTATCTATCATTTGGGTGTCATTCACTTTTGAAGGCCTTAGGCATATACAACGCTTAGAGTTGTACATATATAAACAAAATTCACAATCCAAAGTCATATATATTTACTAGGAAACAGTACTTATATAGACAAAGGCTTCTTTAATTTGAAGATACTAATGACACTTAGCCCCATGACGTCATCTGTTGACACATTATTTTCCCCTCTCCTTCCCATGGCCCGTCTTAACTGCTTTGAAGGAAAAGAAAAGATGAAAAAGTTGCCATCTTTAAGAGAAGAAAACAGAACACAACAGCTTTTTGTTGTTCTGCCTTTCTTCACATTGCGCTTGCGCGTATAATATATAACTACACACAGATGAATATGTTGATGATGATGATAACCCCTCCCACTTTCACAACATAAAGAAGAACGAGAAGAAGAAGATGTTGTTATAGAACTTTAACAGCAGAATGAAGGTACTGTTAAGCCTCTTAGGTATGAAAGAAACCCTGCTTTTCTCTCTCTCTCTCTCAGTACTTGCATTCTATAAGCATTGCGAATTATTTTTATTATTAGATACGTTCTTTCACAAGTTTATAAATGAAATGCTCCCTATATGTATGTATATAGCGTATTTAACTGCTTATTCCATTGTTTACAACACATATTTGTGAATAGATGCACTTCTTAACAAGTTATTATTTGAAATACACTTCATTTTAAAAAGTGACCCTCTTAACGCTTATTATTCGTTGCATAAGGTATTAATGACTTTTATTAATGCTTGCAGGCGCTATTGGGCAATGTTAAAGAGAAGATTCTGGACACTGTTAAAACAAGTTGTATAGTGATAACAACTTTATTTAAAACTATGACCCAAAAACAGACGGTTTAAAGACTTATTACTTGCACAAGTGAAATGATTTTCTTTTAACATCTCATACATTTTTTAACAATTTGTAGTCTGAAATAAATAGTTCCCGTCAATGAAAACACAGGGCATATGTAGAGTACTTACCTGCTTTTTGTAATTACTTGCATTTGCTATATGCCTTTGCATTATATATTTAAAGCAGTGTTTAACAAGTTTTTAAATAAATTAAACTTGACGCCATGCTGATAAAAAAATATGATTCAACTGATTTTAATAATAAGGAGCCCTGACTACCAATTAATATTTCGTATTTCAATAGATCGGTATCACCGGAAATATATTTATTTAACGTTTTAAACATTTTAAAACTAACGAACATTGCTATTATATATCGGAATCGTTTTTCATGCTTAAAAAAATACTCAATACCGCTATCGATTGGTGGATATATATATCATATATATATGATTATCATATATATATATATATATATTATATCCTTATCATCTTTAGGAAGTGAAGCGTGAAGGCGTGTTCAACTCTCAATGTTGAGGGCACGTGTTCGAATCCCGAGAGGGAATTGCCTTTTTTGGTCTACCTCATTGATAAGATACTAAGTTCGATGGACTAGCTTTAATGCTATAATGATTATTTATATCCAGTTGGATACTACAATTCTATCGAACCAATTAGGCAAAAAAAAGAGTGAAGTGCTCGACTGTAAACGAATATCGATACCACCTTGGATCGATTACATTACTAAAACATCTACTGATCTATCGATTGGCCACAATTTGATAAGATGTCGACTCTAAAATCTATTTCTACCGAGTCTATGCTATGCTGAAATTATTAACGCATTTATTGAATATATATATTTTTGAATATACAAGATATATCGTATATACTGTTTAACAAGTTATTTATTATAGATTAACATACATTAAAATAAGGGGCTGTCATGAATATAGGTATATGATGTCTTAATTACATGTTTGAAATAAGTGTTGAAGGCATTAATATATAGATTTTGCTTTTTAGCAAGTCCTTATCTATTCTAATAAAAAAATAATTCCGTTCGTTCCCTGTATCTCCCGAACCGTTCGTTAGATCTTGACAAAATTTTCAGTGAATAGTTTAAAAGCTAAGAGAATGTTTTAGTGGAGCTGTCAACTCCTGGAAAGTTCGTCATCACCATGTTTATTTTATTCGCCAAAACGTTTTTTGCCGATTTTTTAAAATTGCCATGTTAGATTTTCACCAAATTTTCTGTGGATGATTATGAGGTAGTAAGACGTGTTTTTGTATTTTTGAGTGTTTCCTGGAAAATTCGTTTTCTACATGATTACTTAAGAATAATTTTTTTCTGTCCCGGTATGCCCCCCCAAACTTAAGTTTTGTGGAAAATAACAACATTTTTTATATTGCAACATCGAGGTATTGTTTTCATAGCCTTGAGATGGAGAGTTTGTCAATACCCAGCCTTAAGGAATACAAAACGGAGGAATGAACTTTTTGAGGAACTACTTTCATTTGCAAATAACATAGGCAGTCCATGAAACGACTTAAAATAACTTCTTTTTACGAATTTAAATTCCCAGCCTTAAGGGACAAAAACAGAAAAATGGCAATGAAGACCCAAGGACAACTTTTTAAGGAACTGATTTTAATATGAACTAGAGGCATATATACTCAGAGAGTGCAAACCTCCGCCGTCACGGGGTCCTTATGAGCCTTCCGAGGCGGATTTTTCACGACTGGGCGCGTAGAGGGTTCGCCTCGACGGAAATTCCGAGAGGAAGTCGCTCCGGCACCCGATTTCACAGCACAGCACATCTATTGGCGGATTAGGCTAACTGAAATATTTATTAGTATTTATCTTTTTCTATTTAAAAGACTATTATCAATTGGAAATCCCGGGCAGCGCCGGGTAACATCCTCTAGTATGTTATATATTTCCTTGAAAAATCAAAGTCTAGAGTAGTCTATGAAGTATAAAAGGATAAATTGCAAAAAAATTGTGACACAAGGTAATGCCTATAATTTTCTTTTAAAAGCATCAAGATTGGCCTAATGACGTCACTGTATTTATTGTAGGATTCCCCTTCTTTTATTCCCTAGTATTCACGCCATAGAGATATAATTTGACATAGAAGCTTATTGGATTTTCCGAGTAATACGTCATTGTGCCCAAATAAACAATCTTTCGTTCTGTATGATCAACTTACGATGACGTAGATCAAATTACTTTGTTTATGTTGGACGCACAGAATACAGCTGAACGACGATGTTTCTCTGCTATTGAAGGGAATAAGCTCGCTATATATTTATATCTTTATGATTCACTTAATATAAATATATATTTCACTGTTTACATATGGCAGCCGCCATTTTAATATATTACTGACGTCTTCAATGATTGGTTGAATTTCTTCTTCTCAGTTAAGTATTTAGGGTATTATGGTGTCCAACAAAAATGGACCAGGAAAATACGGCAAATCTTTAGGAAGAAAGGGCCCAGTAAGACATTCTTATCCGACAGACAACAAGGGAAAATATTTATACATATTATGATATCAGGAAGAAATGCCCGAGGAAAATATGGCCTAGGAAGATATGGCTCAAGTTAAAAATAATGGACGAATGACCCCAGATAGAAAAGGAAAAA
>CP045908.1:5261902-5294129 GCA_013387185.1 Caligus rogercresseyi
CCATCTGAGGATGCCTGCTTTAAGTTTCAAGTAATGGAGGTGGAGGATCCCTGAGTCTAGGGCTCTCCTTCCGTCTCACCTCTGAGCGTCGAAGACTTCCTTTCCCTTTTTTCAGCGGCCGGTGTAGACCATGGAGGCAGAGCCCATGGGGGAACTCAGTCTCAGCTCATCCACACACCCAGACTCCATTGTGTCGCTTTGATCAACTCAGGATGATGAAGAAATGCCAGGAACCCAGTATATCCACACATTCAGGACCACATCTTTCAACACTCTCTCACTCTCTCTTACTGCCTATCTCTCCCTTTGACCCTCTCTCTATACAACTCAGAGACTCCAGGATGCCCTACGCTCTCTCAGTCTCACTTTCTTCTTCCCTCTCTCCCTCTATTCCCCCCCCCCCCCTTCTTCTTCTTTTTCTCCCTTTTTTTCATCATCATGTTATTCATGTTGCTGCTGCTGTAGAAAATAAGAGGGGGACTCCTCATACGTCAAAAACTGTCGCCCAATCAGCCATGTTCTTCATAATAATAAATAGATAAGTAGAAGAAGAGGAGAGTTTGTTATTATGACTTCACACTGTCTTCACCTACGTCTTCCCCGCCTTGAGCATGACGTCAGAACACGCTCACGCAATCTAACCTACGAACATAAGAAGAGGAAGCGCATCACTACTACGTCTGAGGAAAAAGTATTGAAGCAAATGTAGGGATTATATTTATATTTTTATCATTTTTATACCTACACCCGTATAGTGATGAGGTGCTCCTGTTTACCACTGAATCTCCTCTTTTACACACAGTGAAAGTATAAAGCTTTCCCTCGGGCCTTATGATATGGGGTCACAATAATAGGGGAGAAGAGGGGGATATAGTGTAGGGAGGATAGCGTCATTGGCTTCAGAATATATTTTAATGTGGGTTACGTAATCGTTATGAGGACGGTTATTTTTAAGGGTCCATGAAAAAAAAAAATGACGCTTCACATGATGTCAGAAAATAACTGCGTAGCTTTTATTCCTCCTTTATATGTAGAAAAGTCTATTAGAGTATTTATAAAGAGATAAAGTAACGATAAAAAGAAGCAAGTACTTTTTATCAGTTTATTTATAATATAATTAGAAACCCCAGTTAATAAATGAGAATTTTAACACATATAAAACGAAATATATATATCATTTAATTTAAATATATATTATTTATGTTATATTTTTGAGCAATGCAAAAAATAATATTAAAGCTTACTCCAATGACGTCACTGCTTGAATAAATGTATTTTCCCTTTGTCTCCATTACAAAGAAACCTTGTATATTATTTAAAAGCACACACTTATTAGTCTGTCGATGACTTCATCAATATAGCATTGAAGGACGTTCCGTACAACGACCCTGGTGGATGACCGTATAATTAGCCCGCCTTTCCGCACACATAAATAATAATAATAATTGCATTCATGAGGGAGTGCAGTTGGAAGGCATTGAAGTAACTCGTTAGTTTTTATATTTATCATTTTAAGCATTGCTCTATCGGGGAAAGAATCAATTTGTTTTAAGGCTTTATAGGTGAATGACTTCACTGGAGTTGACGATTAATGCAGTTGATATTAGTTAGGTGTATAAGCCATCATTTGAGAGCTATGAAGGGCCATTAAGGCCACATATAATTAGGCATTTGTTTGGGATACGGCCATAGAGAAATAAAGACATAGAGAGCTTATTGGATTCATCAGGATTACCAAATCTATAAACATCTTTATATCTCTATGATCAACTTACGATGACGTAGATCAAATTATTTAGTTTATATTGGACACAGGCGACAGCTGTACGGTAATGTTTCTCTACTATTGAAGGGATTAAGCTCTCTATATCTTTATATCTCTATGGATCCACGGGTACGGTTACTTCGATCTCCTACCTGAGTAGAAACAAAGAGAAACACACTTCACCCGCCCTCGTTGCTAACATCCTCACAAAACCTCTATATAATTTACTTATTATAGAAAAGAAGGAAAAAAAGTATTCGCTATCCAGAGTGTTGACCATAGTCATTTCCGAGTCATTGCTATGAGGACCACATTGATAAGGAACTCCCAAATTCCTCCTCCTCCGATCATGTGAGGAGGAGGATGAGACGAGACGGGCAAATATAATGACGGAATCATGCCACCCGTCCACTCCCATTCGAGAAATTTTATCCCAAGCAATGATGAATCAATGTAAACATAACAATAATAAGAACAAGGCAGGAGCACTCTGGAATGACGAATACCTTTTTTCCTTCTTCTTCTATATAAGTACAATAAGAGAGAGGTTTGTGAGGAATGTTAGCACGATGGCCGTTTGAAGTGTGGTTTCTCTTTGTTTCTAGCTCAGGTAGGAGATCGAAGTAACCGTACCCGATCCGACCGTAGAACATGATAGAAAACTAAAATATTTGGGGCTTGAAAAAGTATTTTTTTTTTGCATAAATTATAATAATTCAGCAAAACCTGACGTTCGTCATTAAAGGCCAGCTTGTTGGCGTTCGCATCCTTTGCGTGCGGCTGTTCGATTTGAAAAAAAAATAAATCCATTCAGGCGTTCCATATAATTTTTAAGTGTTTGTCCGTTCGTTGAAAAAAAATATTTTAATATTTCCTATTTCAAATTTTGAAAAAATCAATTTATTAAAAAAATCCCTCACTTTTTCAAAACATTGATTGAATTTCTTCTTCATAAAAAAACGTCCACACTTTTGAAAACATATAATTGACGGAGGAACGTCAACAAAAACAAAAATCTGTTCGTCCGACTTTGAAGGTGCGTTTTGCGAACGGCGTTCGTTAATTCGTTCAATTCACAACCCAGCTAGGCTTGCGATCAAAAGGAGGTATCGAGAGGATAAGAATACGTGACTTCACTTTGGATTCAACTAAGAATGGCTGGATAATCAATCGGGTTGTTCATCAAGCAAACCTTCATTTATTGAGGGATTCCTTTGAAACAAAAAAATATCTTCCTTTTGCTTTAATTTTTAATTTCCACCCCCTCATGACTTCACATAAAATGACAAATATACTTTCAGTTGTGTAATATAACTTCTTTTGTTATCATATTTGTTTTTTTCGGCAAGGGGCCAAGGTAGTTAAAAGTAGGTAGAGCCATTTACCAATGAAAGTAAAAAAAATACACCGCCACGCAACCTACCTCATGAGCATGACGTCACGTATGGCAAAAGAGGGTATATTGTATAAGTAAAATATGTTAAATATAATCGAATTTAGCCTTTAATTAGATCATAGAAGAATTAATTATCACAATTCTATTAGAAAATGAAAAATATTAAATTTTGTGAGTAATCATAAAATTTTGATGATTTAAAGTTGCTGATATTATCAAAATATTTTCATGAAAAAGCAAACTCTTCAATCATTATATGTTGCACATAAAAAACAATGAAATAAATTATAACAAAATACTATTTATAATCATATATTATTACAAAGACATATTTAGAAAAAAGTATATAATTTATGAATTATACAAAACAAAATATGGTTATAATCATATATTATATAAATATTATTAGAAATACATATTAAGAAAAAAATATATAATTTACAAATTATTACAAAACAAAATACTGTTTGTAATCATATATTACATAAATGTTATTAGAAATACATATTTAGGAAAAAGTAAATAATTTATTGGAGCATTTAATTAATCCACTGTTTCATTTTTCGTTTCTCTCTTAACTTTTTTATGTCTAGCTTTTTGCTCTTGAAGGCGGTTTTTTTCAAATTTTATTTGGAGAAATACACGAATTTGAGCAAATTTATTAAGAGCTTCCAATGGAACTGACGGCACCTTAGACATTGATTTAGAAACTCTTTTGTCATGACAATTATCTCTGATGAACTTGGAAGTAATACTTGTGGACTTGGAGGTTGCTTTGAAGGAGGAGGTAACGATGAATTAGAAGATTCATATTTATCTAAGCATTCTTGAGTAATCTGACGATAATTTCGTTTTAATATTCTATCATTCCTTTTGGAAGATGGTTCCATGGACGTATATTCCGACAAGTTTGTTTCAATTTTTTCATTTAATTAAGTGTCGGAACTACTCCTTTCTTGATTTTCTTTCTAATAGGAAGGTTAAGAAGCTCATGCATTAGATCTCTCTCATAGTCTTCTTCAGTGAAGTGCAGACTACACATAAAGGATGATGCAGGCTGAAATGTCGAATCTCCTCTTTTGCATGCGATGGTCCAAGCTTTTCTCTGTTTGATGTTGGTTGGAAACGAGTGGTACAATACATTGTGAGCATTGGGATCCAATGAAGGACAAACAGTAACTGCACACTGTCTTCACTTTTTTTCAACTATAATGAAGGATTTTTCAAGGGTACGTTCATAATGAAATTTCATTATGATGTTATATGATAGTAAAAGTTATTTGTTTATGTTTTCTGCCAGACGTGACGTCACACAAAAAATATTTCGGAACCTAAGTTTATACATTTGTTAAATGGCGGTTTTTTGGGGCAAGGGATTACTTTAGCCCCGACCTGACATAGAAAGAGAAAAACAGCTGTCGATTAGAAAACTAGAGATATCTTTCTTGTATCTCTCTGACCTCGGATGCTACATTATGCAGTCCGAGCTCTGACATACTTTATTATAGTATTAATGAACCACAAAACCTCTCCCTTTTTTCTATTATTAATAAGCTGTTGTATATATTAACAGCTTAACTTCTTCTATTCTGGAGGAGGAGATTTGGTACGGAGTTACTCATTCTACAGGACTCGATGACGAGAGGAACAAACCTGCCCCTTTTTTTAAACTATTAATAACATATTTAAAGAAATGAACCAAAATCGATTGTTTTTATTTATTATAATATATAAAAAACAACTTGAGTTCTTCTATTCTTCATATCATGGGGTTCCTCCTCAAGGACAGAAAAAACTTAGGTTGTTTATGATAACGCAAAAATAGAAACACCAACACTTGTTAATAATAGAAAAAGGGAGAGGTTTGTGATTAATTTGATACTATAATAAAGAGATGCCAGAGAGAATCAAGACAGATGTCGCTATGATTTCTAATCGAAAGCATTTTTTTTCTCTTTCTATGTCATGTCGGGGTTAAAAATATCCCTAGCCCTCTTTTTTCTATTGTTAATCATTGGGTAAGTAATAAGTTAATGTCATAGAAAACAATTTATTGTCTGAAAATACCCTTCAGTAATTGAGAGGCTTAATTTATTCATCCCAAAATATATTTATTTCACAATATCAACAACGTTCGAGGAGAGTAAATGTTAGGAGAACCTAGATATAATATTCATTTTATAGAAATCGATATAAGATCGTTAAAAATCCGCTACCGATTGACATATCAAGGAATCGTTAACATTATTGGATAGTTTCTTTTAAAGTAATCGTTATTGGACGACCAAAAAAATATTTTTTCCAATGGTATTACTGACATATGGATGATTAATCGGTAACAGAATTATTCCTTTATTATTGGGAGGAAGAAGGTTTTGAGGGCAGGAGAGCTTTTTATAGCGATTAATTCAACATGACCAAAAAAGATCAAGGATATCCTATTTTGGTCTCCATAAGAAATGGACCAGGAAAAAGCAGCCTAGGAAGAAATTGCCCAAGAAAAAAGGGATCCGGAAGAAATGACCCAAGATTGAAAATAATGATTATTGAAAAATGGTTCCATGTTTCAACAATTTCCTATACTATTATGGATTATTTTTTTCTTCATTTTTTTACTTCTTAGCAGAGCTGGGATTCGGTAGAAAAATATACCGCCGTTCGGTATTCGGTATATATCTTCTACCGATCGATATCCGGTAGATTTTATAATATATATCTACAGTATCGATCGATATTCGGTACGGTAGATTAGAAAGAGAGAGAAATTCATTTATGTATCTGCTGTGACTTCTTCATATGCGTTTAATATCGGACAATTTATAACAAAGGACAATTAAATACATAATTTCTTATAATTTTCTTAGAGATATTTGAAATTTAATACATACTAATCTTATATAAATTATATATGTACTTGGATTTTGTAGGAAATGGAAGGCTATATATATTTTTTTTTCATTTACTCTTTCTTATTGTCTGATATTGAATGCATTTTCAGGTACTCTAGTATTCTATGCATAGCATTTGCTTATATTGAATATATATTTATGTATCTACTCTAAAATACTATAAGATGTAGTTGTTTATTTATTTTGCAAAGTTCAAGTTCTTCACACAAGGGAGCGCTTGGGCAAAGCGACAGTTGAACGTTGTTTCTCTGCTATTGAAGGGAATAAGCTCTCTATATCTTTATGTCTCTATATGAATGTCAAAAAGTCATACTTTCAAATATAAGGTACCGATTGTCAATCGGTACGGTATTTGGTAGTTTCTACCGAATATCATATAATTGGTTCGGTATTTGAAATCTACCGTCGGTAGTATCGAATACCGATTTACATTCGGTAGTCGCAGCTCTAATTCTTGGATTGAATTTTAATTAAATAGCCTTTTCCCTGGATCAGGTAATATATAAAAGAACCAAGTCCCAAATATATATACCGTTCATAAGCCTTGGAAAGTACCCCAACCAACATTTTGAGGGTGTATCACCATAGTAGAAATAAAAATAAACAACCAATCCAGGACAAACAGAAGGCAACCAAAAACGGCTTTCTCTTTCATTTTATTTTCTTCCCCAAGAAAAAGAAGGAAAAACAAAAATAATATGAAAGTAAGTTACTAGTACGATTCCTATCATTGTACAAACTTTGGAGGACTTATGGAAATAGAGGAGTCTTCAGGTCTGGATGGGATTCGGATCCGTCCCTTGAAGGGCTACGACACCCATGCCGTGAATCGATTCCTCATCGAGAACCATCGGACTCTTCAGCAGGAAGAGCTCAAACGACAATCAAAAAATGTTTATCCATCCCTCCATGTGGGTTCTGAGCGGGGTTCTTATTTCAAGCATTGGACTTGGATTTGAGTATGGAAAAAGATATTTTAATTATTTGACAGCATGTAGAAGGCATTTTTGTGTACTGTCTCTTTAACGTTCATATTTAAAAGGATATTAGGAAGAAATCGGTGAGGAAAATACGGTTTAAGAAGGAATGAAATCTGGAGCTTAGCCTTGGTGCTTACCATAGAGATAAAAAGATATAGAGAGCTTATTCCCTTCATCTGTATTTTTGTGTCCAATATAAACTAAGTAATATGTACTACGTCATCGTAAGCTGATCATAGAGATATAATTCATCTCTATGATCAGCTTACGATGACGTAGATCAAATTACTTTGTTTATTTTGAACACACAGAATACAGCTGAACGACGATGTTTCTCTGCTATTGAAGGGAATAAGCTCTCTATATCTTTATATCTCTATGGTGCTTGCAGTTTCTTTCTCCTTCTATCCCTATATTTACCCTCTCTCTTTTTCACGGCTAAAAACAGTAATAGAATCTGTAAGCACCAAGGCTAAGCTCCATATTTCCATTCCTAGTAATGGTTCAAAAAAGAATAACTAGAAGAATAGAAAATAAAAATAATGACGCACGAAAAAATGACCCAAATAAATATTAGTCTAATGGCAATCTTTTATTTACAATAGCAAAAAAACCATTTATTTACCATTGGAATTTTTTTTTTGCATGATTTATTCAATTTGTATGAGAATAGTATTTCTGCCAATCGTAGTTGTATTCCACTCAAACACTTGCCTACCCATGCCCTATGGCCATTTTTTCCGTGAGTCATAATTTTCCCTCTCTCTCTTATGCCATTTCTTACTAGACCGTATTTTCCTCTGCCATTTCTTCTGGACACCATTTAAAAGCAATTCATGATAAAGAAACCAAATCCTCCTAAGAAACAAAGACCTTTTTTCTGAAAACATGAATAATTTTGGGATCCAATCCCTTTGTATGAATCTATTATAATTGACGTCAAATGTGGTGTTGGTTATTTGCATCGCTTTTCTAAAGTGAATGTAAAAATACGATAGCAATGATACATCACATTTGACCAAGTGAATGCGACAAGCAAGAGAAATATAATACAACTAATAGAGCAACTCAGACCGCCCGGGAGGTTTGGCAGAGGGCTCTTAGTTGAACAGCTTAAGTGCTTGCAACATTTTGCAACCATTATATGCCTTAATATTGACAGGCAGAGCCCAAGGACCCACTGACAATGGGTTGAGTCCTGAATATATGCCTCAGTTTAATGAAACTCAAGGGCCAATTGTGGCATGCGACAACATACCATGCACCCTTCCAAAAACGTTAAAATGCGAGAACGATAATGATATAACAACTCATATATTCTATTATATAGTTTTTATTGTACGGACATGATGACGATACATAAATATGCATATATATTTGTTGAATTAATAACTTTTTGGCAATAATTATATCTATTAAACGAAAAAGAGATAAATAAATTATTCCCTTTATTCTATTATTATAGTACTTCTCCCATTCCAACGTCTTGTCTCGTTCTTCTAGCCGTATGGTTTTGGTGCAAGATCCGCTTTCAAAGATACTGGTGTGAGGCACGGCATCTCTTCCGCGTGGAAGGGGATGACTGGAGCGACCTTCATCGCTTCTACTGCCACAGCAGCAATAAAAGCGTCTCTTCCTTATCGCAGAGATCGGAAGCCAGCTCGTGGGAACTCTGGCCCTACGGGAAGCACCGGGATGCCGGAGATCGCGAGGACGTGTAAGGCCTGGCGCTTCTTCGTGTCCCCTCCATGGAGATGCCATGGGATTGGAAGTCGTCTCCTCCGTGAGGCAAAAAAGGTATCTGCCGACCTTGGTTATGAACGAATGTCCCTTCAAGTCGTACCGGATTCGGACGCAGAGAAACTCTTGGCGAAGGTCGGCTACCGTCTCGCCGGAAGGGACTTAGTGGCAGCCTCTTATCCGTTAAGCCTTTATAGATTGGACTATGAGATGAATGACCTTCAAAAGCACATTGATGAAGGCGTTTAATATATACACACAGTGCGAGTTGGATTTTAATTCATTAATTACTTATTTGTCTGTCTTGAAGTTGCAGCTCAATAGTGATTTGGGTGTCAAGGTGATATTTTGAAATATATATGCAGGCATTCCTCAGTAAGTTAACATGCTTTTTCATCTACATTTGGTTGATTAAGATAATGTAATATTTTCACATATTAAAGAGGGTTTAATTTATCTTTAATAGATACTTTTTTATATCTTAAATAAACCTTCATCCAGTTGAATAGATTATTTAACGTAATTAAAGGGGCTAAAGTAAAAATACGCTTTATATCATTTTTGTGGAACCATTTTTGTTAAATGCACAGCGTATTATGCACAAAGCATCTACTCTTTTGTGCCACCACTGAGCCAAGAATATATCTCCAATCAGACTCCTAATGTGATAGAATCACCCTCCACGTATGTGGCGACGGCGGTAGGTGTTGTTGAAATCGAGAGGAGGGGGGGATTTGAGAAATCCAAAATAATCAACTAAATAAAATTGTCAAAGAGGCAACGGAAATGAGAAATAATTTATTGATAATTGTTGATTGGGGGTCCTCCTCCCTCCTCAGTTCCGATTCTTCTTTTTTCGTCGATTTCCTGTTCCGCGACCGATTTCGTTGGGGTTTTTCTTCATCCAGTAGAGGTTATTCATGGCACCCACGCCGGGGGTTCCAACCAGGGCTGACTTGGAGTTCGTATCATGGAGAATGAATGGAGAAGAGCCTGATGAGAAAAGGTATAACATTACAATTAACCTTTATTTATCACAAATTTAATCAGTTTTACTTTATATAAATCGTGATAGCGTAGCAGATTGACCTGCTTACTATCAGCAGGTCAACCTACCACTCTATATCTCATACTTCAGCAGGTTATTAATTTTAAGTACATAATCTTGCCTGCAGCTATACAAGCAGCAGGCAAGAGGTTAATAAACACACTCTAATTCAACACCTACAAGAGTTGTCATTTCTCCCCTCCTTCGCGGAACAATATATATTATATCAAATTCCAAAGTGTATTAAGATTGAAACAATTTACTAATTACAGGGTTTTGGCTATTCCAACAAACAGATTGAATAAGGTTTCATCTTGTTTTATAGCTTACCCGCCAAGTAATCATCACTGAGTGCATCCGTCT
Organism: Caligus rogercresseyi; assembly: GCA_013387185.1. Taxonomy (NCBI): domain Eukaryota; kingdom Metazoa; phylum Arthropoda; class Copepoda; order Siphonostomatoida; family Caligidae; genus Caligus; species Caligus rogercresseyi. The sequence goes on from CP045908.1 coordinate 5,272,104, forward strand.
TTTGTCGCGCCAGCCGTGTTTGCCTCTGCTGGGATAGGCACTGATCCTCTGAGAGTCGGGGATTGACGGCATGTTTACCGCCCTGGGGCTTTGGCAGTGAGAACTTTTTCCCACGTTTTGAGAGGCGCACTCGATTAGAAATAAAGATATCCTGCGTTCCATCTTCGTTCAGGGAAACGGAGACCCGTTTGAGTGTCTTGTGCCCGCAATTGGGGCAGAATTTCTTATGCATGAGGGACGTGGTTTGAAAGCAGGCGTAGCAGCGAAGGATCCAGGTCTTCATGCTATGGATTTGAAGGCCGTCCACACTTACCACGTCAAGGCCAAGCTGCTTGGAGACGTTCTAAAGGGACAAAGTGAAAAGTTAAGAAGTCAGTCGATCATTGCAAAGACATAACGATATCATAACCTCGTCTTCAATCAAGTAATTGTGATCTGATCATATCGAGTAATATAATAAATAATATTAGGGGAAAAAATGGTCAAGGAAACAAGGTCAAAATTGTCAAGAAATAGGAAATAATGGCATACAAAAAAACCAACAACGACATAATAACTAGATACTCAGCTAAGAAGCAACATTCAACCATCAACTGCATGACGTCAGTAATATAGTTAAAATGGCTGCCAAGCGAGGTAGTAAACAATGAAATATTGTATACATTGATATATAATACTAAGGAATAGAAGAAGGAATTATAGAATAAATATCAGTGATTGACCAATGGCTGTGTTGTAGCGGATTGACTTGCTTACTAACAGCAGGTCAACCTACCAATTCTTATCCTACAACTCAGCAGGTTCTTAAGTACTCTTGCCTGTAGCTATATAAGCAGCAGTCAAGGGTCAAATATACACACTCTTTCACTTCCACTACAAGAGTTGTCATTTCTCCTCCTCCTTCGCGCTAGTGTATTCTTTAAAAACAAACTTAATTGGCTACTGCATTATCATTGCGTCACTGTTTTTATTGTGTAATTTTACCCTTTATCTTCAACAGACGGACTGTTCTAGAATAATAAGTATTCCTTCCTTCTCTTCTTTGGTTCATCAGCTGCCCACTCGGACATTGATATTCCTTTTCTATATATCTCAGTCAGTCTTTTACGCATCAAGTTCTTAGTTAAGTTAGATGGATAAAACGTATGTCAATCATAGAGATATAAAGACATAGAGTGCTTATTGGATTCTTCAGAGGAATACGTTGTTAGTGCTCAATAGTAACAATCTTCTTATCTCTATGATCAGCTTATGATGACGTAGATCAAATCACATATTGGACACAGAACACAGCTGAACGATGATGTCTCTCTGCTATTGAAGTGAATAAGCTCTTTATATCCCTATGATGTCAATCTTACCACTAACTCTTGATTAAGAGTGGATAAACAAGAGAATACTGATTAATGAGTTAAAAGATTTAGTTGGTTTATTAAGACAAATATCTTCTGAAAGCCAGGCTTTATGTAGTTTATTCAATCGAGTGAAAATGATTGGATTCCAAGGATTTCTGATGTTTTTATTCAATATTGATATAATCGATGAGGACTCTTGCACGATATTGGGATTAGAGATACCATATCATGCTAATAGAGAACTCAATTCATCAAATATATTTTATTAATATAGATTTAATGAAAATAAAGTTAATTGATGAAGCAAAATTCTGCTTAAGAACTCAAAATCAATGTAACAACTGTGCCAATTTATGCACATCTGAAAGCTGTCACTCGTAGTACGGTATGTTTATAGCTAATGCAAATACAAATATACAGAAATAGTATTTGTTTTAACGAATGTATATATTGTGTTGATTTTGAATTAATTTTTGAGCCCAAAAATAAGATTTTGACAAATAAATAATATTGTAAATAACAGGTAAATCAACTCATTCTCATATATAAATAGAACGAGCCCAAATACCCAGTTATTTTGCTTTCCTATTGCGTATGTAGCGCCAGATCAGACCATTGAGAGATCATAACCTGGTATTAAAATACGCAGAAACCAAGGTCTATCATGCACATGAAGTTAGCCTTTCAACAACTTCATTGAATCAATGACTATCTTATATTCCTCCTTATATGCAGATAGACTTTGGTCCCACCATGCAGTGTGTGTTTTCTCAATTACCTGCATAGCGAAATCCGTTGTCATGATGGCCACAACCATTGGCTTTGAGTCGAAGTCCCCATTTCCAAGCATTAGCCGCTTAGTCTCCTTGATGTTACTAGGCGTGATCCAACCCTCAGTATCATCATCCTCGATCTCAAGCTCTTCCTCAATCGTTTCCTGACTATCGTCAGATTCTTCTTCAACCTCACTGCTATCCTTAGGAGGAGAGGATGGATTGCTGTCCTCAAGAGATGAGTTCTCAAGGGTATTAGAGATGCTTTCAACGGACTCCGAAGACTATTAAATAAATAATATTATAAAAGTTGTCAATTAATTTATAAAAATTAAAATATAAAAAGTTGAAAGAAACTAAGGATATAGAAAGTAGTTGAACAATTAAAAACAAACAAGGATATGGTGATAAATAATTAAAGAATCAAATCTAAAACATAAATGGAGGGAATACAATAAGTTAAGGAACATAACAAGCTAAAATATACAATTTAGAGCCTTAAACATGAAGTTTTCTGTGCTTAGAAATAATGAAGATGCACTCAGTTTATTTTATTGAAGTCAATTGTACTCTTGTGTTTTATGCCCTTAATTGAGGACTTGACGGAATTAATATATATAGATATAATTAGCCTCGCCCAGTCACCTAAATATAAGCTAAATCCTTGGTGTCTATTGAATATAAATATCCGTAGTAAAATTGTCCTTTGTAATTAATTTAGAATATAAGTTATAATATATTGACAAGTTATTAATGTAAATAACAGGAAAACCAACTCATATAAATAATATGAGTCTGTCTAAGCGTGTTTTCCCAAGTTATTACTTTACTGTAGCGTATGTAGCGCCAGATCAGACCATTGAGGGGTCATAACCTGGTATTAAAATACGCAAATACCATAAGCATTGATTAAACCACACCTGTTACCTACGCTATTGGTGCAATATGGGATTTTAAGTCATTTTCCGACGTTCCAACTGCTATTTCCGCATAAAATGACTGAATTTTGACCTAAATGAAAATATTTCATAATTAAATTATTAAAAACTAGTATCCTAGGTTCGATAGACTAAATTTAACGCTTTAATACTTATTTAGATGCAGTCGGATACACTTCTATAGAATCAATTATACAACAAACAAAAAAACTAGAGTTAACCAAAACGAAAAAAGTATATTTTATCTTCTCGTCAACTTTTTTGTCTTTTTTTATAAGAACAAAATAATTTAAAATTATTACTCATGACTGATATCATAAATGAGTAAGTGTTGATTAAAATTAGCTGTATTGTTCAATAGAAGATACCATATAACCATAATTATTATATGGTAATAAGAAAACCAAGACCTTAGTAGAATAAAAATTCTACATTGATTATTTTTTTTTTGCATATAAATATATTAAATGTCTAAAATGAATCTTCTCTGGGCTCATAAGACTCAAAATGCATACACAAACTACGCAGCAGAAGCTTCGAACTCCACAAAACTATAAGTCGAATCTAATTCCTTCTTTTGTTGAGAATTGCAATTATAATCAATTGTCATCTTGTAAATATTTGTAAAATAAATATGTTAATAAATGCAATTAGAACATAAAAAATAAAAGGCTCAATAACTAAACATTAATGAATTGCAAATAAGAAGGTATAAAAAAACTTTTTTTTAATAATTATGATGGGAAACAACGAAAGACTTTATAGGAGGATAATAACCTCCCCCCCCTCACCGAGTTCATAATTAGACTAATTAGCGCCTCAACTTTGAAAGATGGGCTGCACGCTGACATCGACGGAGTTTCTTTTTCTTCATATGAAGCTATATGTCTTCGCCATCTATTCAGATGACAGAACTCAGTAGAGGATGATCTTTCATGGACAACGCGTTTGAGGATCTCAGTGTCATAGGGGCTCAAGGTATAGCCATGAACGTAGCTTCGACTCGAGAGGTACTCATTGAGACGGTAAGCCGGTAAGTAGGATGTCGTCGCATCCGACTCTTCTGAGTGGGTGCATTCAGGGGATTTTGGAGTGAATGGATCCTCTTCGACGAGTGGAAGAGGATCTCGCCAAAATGAAAAGGATGAAAACTTGTTCAAGTCATCCGTTTCGTCCTTATCATCAGTAATATATATTCGTGGATTTTGTATAGAAATAATTAGTGGTTAGTATGATATATTAGTACAAGTAGAGAGGAGAAAGAATGTTAATAAATAGAGATGCAACAATGGAACTTCATCCTTGAACCTGATTGGTTAAAACAAAGTGAGCGGTAATATTTTAGGTCAGATACCGTAGCGGCTTCACTCGTTGCTATGTGTGAAAGAACGTCAAATCATAGACAAGAATAACATTTCAGATACAGCATTGAATATTTTTGTCTCCAAAGCGTGATTGGTTATGAGAAAAGAGCGTGAATAATAGTATAAAACAGTTGGTAATATAAAATAAAGCATATATATTCGCTCGATGCTGTGTGAACATCAATTATTGGATAAGAATAACATTTCAGTAATACATGGATGTTTTATCTTCTTGAGCGTGATTGGTAGAGAGAAAAAGAATGTGAATATTAGTATTAAAAAAACTGTGGGATCTTGTATGTACTTGTATGGATACTTTGAGTATGTTTATATTACGTATAACAATATTACTTTGAGGATGTAGAAAGAGAAAAAAATGGTTAACTGGGGGTGGGGGGGGGGGGGGGGATATGTTTGTTGGTTGGTTGTTAAGAACGTCCATATAAGCCTCCTATCAAAAGTTGTATAGCATTTAGTCAAGTCAACTACACGCCAAGAGAAGATGACACACCAAGTTTGCATGACTAAAGGCTGATAAAGCAGGCACAGAAAGTCCTATTCCTATTGGATTACTTTTATTTGATGATATACACAATTTTTGAGGATTAATTGTTAGTTTTTCTAAATTTTTTTAGCGCATAGGAGGATAGAAAGAAGTTGATGCTTTTGATAACGTGATTGATAGATAGAACTGGAATAATAAAAGAATTAGGAACTTGTAGCCGTTGAGGAAGAAACGTCGAGAAAATAAATTCATTCTTAAAATATTATTTTATCTTTCTCATGGGCATACATCGGTATCACGAATTCTTGGAATGGCTGTCTCCAATATCACATGATATTATTAAAACAAAATAACTGTTTATTCTAAGGACAAAAACATTTATTTATTCGGTTTCATAATAATTTCATGTTGCTTAATTGATCCGACTATTCAATGGTGAAAAAAAAAAATCTGTTGTTCACAAAAAAATATATATATTAATCCTTTTCTCCATCACAAACTGTCCTTAAGCATAAAAATACAACTCAGATCCGCAGTCAAAAAACAATTGTATACACTAGCAGCCTCTTACCTCCTCCTCATCATCATTTTCGCCATCTCCATTTCCGTAATAGAAACCCTTCTTATAGTTGTTAAAGCCCAAATACCCGGGCCTATAGAAGTTGACCGTTTTGGTGAGCTGCGGAACTTCTTCTAAAGTATATTTGCCCAGATGTTGAATATGGTAGTCCAGCGTGAGGGCAATGACCTTAATATCCGTGGCTGAAAGTGCTGGAAAGTCTCCAGTCTTTTTGGAGAACTCCATCACTAAGATAGAGAGAGGTTTATAAATATGTATTCGACATGAAAAAAGGATATGAAAATTTGAAGTGAAGTAAATGGTTATATTTGAAATATTTGTTCCATTTAATCCATTCTAGACCAGGGGTATTCAACTAGTATGCATAGAGGTCCATTTAAAAAGGAAAAACAAACATATGTTTGGTTATGCTTTCAAATCATTTTCTTATTTAATATTTATTTTTAATGTATATCTATCATTTCCTATTTATATTTGCTTTAAATGTATATCTATTTATAATAAGTCCAAGCTAAATAAAGACCTTCTAGAAGGGGGGGGGGGGGGAATCCTCCAGCAGACGTTACGAAACATCATAATATCTAAGCTATGATTTAAGCTTCAAAATACCTAAAACTGTATTACCTATATATGATTATGCCATATATTTCAATTATACCTTAACATAAGTGTCCTCCATGTCAAAGCAAGGGATGGAATGGAAAATCTAGTTTTCTTTCTATTTATAAGTCCTATACCTTTATCCTCAATCATTCAAACCCACACACCTTAATTTATTTTTCATCCTGACTACAAGGAGTAGATTTTATATTATGCATTCTAGGACGAGTTTAATAATTTTTTCATTATTAAAAGTATCCATATTGTTTATTCAACTTTAGGATGGAAGGAATTTCCTACTTATCGAAAACCTTGGGAATGCCAAGAGATCCTTTACATATATCCTTCATATATATAAGTTCTAAAAAATAGTTTACAATGTAAAAAGCCGTTTTGTTTTGATATCACTGGTAATAATAATAAATGTTTTTTTATAATGGCCACAAAATGTAATATATCACATAGGGATATAAAAAAGATGTACTTTATTTAAGAGCGAGAGGAAGAAATAAATGGGCTCATTTGGTGTTGGGCCTTTAAAAAAACGCATGGTTAAAAGAATAGGTTTGTTGTGCCTACTATGGAACAATTTTATTAATAATAGCTGATACTAATTGATCTTTTATGCACTAATTATATTATTTTTGCTTGATTGGTTCCACAGAATTGCATCCGACTGGATATAAATAAGCATTATCGCATGTAAATTAGTCACTAAAACCTAGAGTCTTATCAATGAGGAGGTAGACCAAAAATGACCATCCCCTCTCGGTAGTATTCGAACCCGCGCCGCCCCCAATATCATTGAGAGTTGAAACAAGCCTTAACGCATTCTGCATTCACACTGCCTTGCTCATAAGGATTACTAATTATTGTCAGCCTGAATTAGGGCATCTTCTTCTTCTCTAGGGATTACCCGTCTCATTTACCTTTGGCAATGGCCTCCGTTGAGGGTGTTTTGAGCGTCAATTCGTAGGGTAGGACTTGAAGCCTTTCCTTGGTGCTTCTGTCCTTGATTTCATCCACGACCTCGTGGAGAGATATGACGTTCTCGGCCAGGGAGGCCAGGGGCGCATTTCGAATGAAGCCTCCGGAGTCTACGATGAGGAACTGGATGTCTTTGGGCGGCTCAGAGGAACCCCATGGCGCCGTCATTTCACTTCCTTGAATAAGAAAATTGGAGGAATCAAGACAGTAGTTAGTCGTCGAGAAGGAGGAAAGACATAAAAGGAGGGGGGGGAATGAGGAACCACGTGGTTTTCTTTCTTATGACGTAAATATCACATTTTGTAGCAAGGATGCCTTAGGGATGAGTCCTGGCTTGCAAGCTTCATAAGAAGCTCTCGCAACCTTTCTGTATAAATGATTAAATATCGAAGTAACGAAAAAAGGGCTCAAAATGGGCTCATTTTACTAATTTTATAAAAATAAAACTAACCAAATGTGCTCATTAATGCTCAATAAAGCTATTTTGACTAATAAGCTGAGCCCAAAAGTCAGTAGGTTCCTTTAAAAATTCATTTATACAAAAGTGACGATGGGCCAAAAATTCTTAGTGCCAAAATTCTTAATATCAGATTTTCCTTGTGCATAAGTGTTATGTACAAATATTCCTAGAACCCTTTTTGGAACTACAATATGTAGGGATATGAATGAAGTGTTATTTTTAAACGTGATTCTTTGTAAGAAAAGGAGAGGGAATCCTAAAGCTGTATAAATAAATCCCAAAGTATCACTTCACTCACGGCTGTTCAGGGTTGTGGATTGAACAACGATAAAAATGAACGCCGTTCGCGAACGCAGGTTCAAAATCGAACGCCTGAACGGAATATAAATGAACAGACAAATGGAATTTTTTGTTGGCGACCCTCTGTTCAATATATTGTTTTCAAAAGTGTGGATGTTTAAAAAAAAGTTCAATTAATGTTTCTTATGTCACTTCAGAAATAAAAAGTGAGGACGGTTTTTTTATTACAAAAAGAAGTGCAATTGAATTTACTGCGAGGGATTCCGGGCTAAAAGTGAGGACTTTTTTAATAATGGAATTTTTTCAAATTTAAAAAGGAAAATATTGATTTTTTTTCAATGAACGTTAAAAATTGAACAAACGAACGCCTGAACGGATTTTTTTTCAAATCGAACGGACGAACGCTCAGGGTTGCGAACGCCCACAAGCCTTCGACTGTTTAATAGTGGACATCAATTGAGAGGGGAAACAAATCACCTTGAAAATAATAATGGCTTCTTCTTGTTTCAAATGCAAATTATTTAAATGGATTCCTGGAATATCAACTATTATTATGAATTCAATAAAGCAACGGCTCATGTTCGGGAAATTAATGAACTCTTATTTTGTTCTATCATATATACAGGCTTGTGAGCGATCAGGAAAAAATAGCGATCCGATCAAAAATAGCGATCATAAATTCTTTGCGATATAGCGATATAACGATCAGGGATTTTTCCGATCAGCGATCCGATCAATTTAATTGCGATCAACAAAAAAAATACTTATGTAATAATAATTCAAAGTAAAATTTAAATGTATATACAGTCAAACCTTTATAAGTATTCATCTTTATATGGCAATGGAACAGGCTTGTGAGCGATCAGGAAAAAAATTGCGATCCGATCAAAATAGCGATCAAAAATTCTTTGCGATATAGCGATACAACGATCAGGGATTTTCCGATCAGCGATCCGATCAATTAATTGCGATCAACAAAAAAAAATACCTATGTAATACTAATTCTAAGTAAAATTTAATGTATTACAGTCAAACCTTTAAAGTATTCATCTTTATATGGCAATGGAATGATTTTTTCCCATAGCCTATGAGCTCCAAAATAACGACTTCTCCATAGGCGCTTGTCTGTGTATTTTAAGGACAAAAATATTAGAATGATTGTTTCTCATAGCCTATGAGCTCCAACACTCTGGCTCCACAATGACATATGTCTGCATATTTTAAGACAGAGATGCCAGAATAAATGTTTCCATAGCCTATGAGCTCCAAACAATGACTTCTGGATAGTCGTCTGTCTGATATTTTTAGGACAAAAAATATATCAGGATAGCACACACTAGCTTTTTCCATTATTGTAGTCTGTATTTTGTGTTTTCTAAACAAATATAAGTTGTTGTAATTGATTTGGTCAATGTGACACTAGTTAAGTTTGAAGAAATGTAGGGTTTGTCTCAAAATCCTTATTACAAACATTTTTTTTTTTAGTCAATTTATACAAATTGATCGGATCGCTATTTTTAGTGATTTTCTACGATCAAAAGATATAAAGATCAGGATTTTTGCGATACTCCGATCAGCGATCAATATCGCTATATGCTATTGATCGCCGATCAGAAAAACTTCGATCAACAGCCTGTAATGGAATGATTGTTTCCCATAGCCTATGAGCTCCAACACTCTGGCGCCACAATTGACATATGTCAGCCTATTTTAAGACAGGAGATGCCAGAAATAAATGTTTCCCATAGCCTATGAGCTACAAAACATTGACTTCTACATAGTCGTCTGTCTGTATATTTTAGGACAAAAAAAAATATCAGGATAGCACACACTGGCTTTTTCTATTGGTATTAGTCTGTATTTGTGTTTTCTAAACAAATATTTGTTGTTGGAATAGATTCTGGTCAATATGACAACTAGTTAAGTCTTAAGAAATTTAGGGTTTGTCTCAAAAATCCTTATTACAAACATTTTTTGTTTTTTAGTTATTTTATACAAATTGATTGGATCGCTATTTTTAGTGATTTTCTTACGATCAAAAGATATAAGATCTGGACCTTTTGCAATACTTCGATCAGCGATCAAATATCGCTATTGATCGCCGATCAGAAAAAACTCCTGCATATATATACAAGCCTGCATATATCTGATGATAAAAGATCATTATTCCGACGAAGAGACTCACAAAAGAAAGAATTATATTTATTTATTTACAAAATAAGTCTATTATTGAGTTTACAAAATGTTCAAACCTAGATGCATCCTTAATTGTGTACAATATTGTTTTATAGCTATAAACGTTTGTCAGCTGTAGACTTGTTGATTTATCATTCATTTGTATTTGTTCCAAGATGAACCACGAACGGCCAAAATTTTTGGCGAACGACAACGAAAAAAAATTATCATCATTATTCGTTCGTTTAAAAAATCATACAGTAACTTGGAAGTTTGTACTTATTTCAAATATCTTTATGAATGTTTACCCCTGGCGCCCAAATAGGAACAGTACTTGCCAGAGACTAGTATTTTATACTTTAAAAAAATCCTTTTGTAAAAAGACGTCGTCATTTTATTCAGAATGACGAACGAACAACGAACCATTCAATCTTAAAATGAACGACAGCTTTTTAACAACTTTAATGAAGCATTTCTTGATGATTAAAACAATATATGCACCAAGAATTGAGGATTCCTGATAAGTTCGATGAACTTCTGTATTAATCATTTTTAATACAAAAATATTTTAAGCTTAATAAATGTAAGAAACCATAAATGGATTTAAAAAATTATAATAATTTGTTCTTATGAATAAGAATATCAAACTGCTACTCCGCTATGTGAACGTGATTGATTGAGAGTTTAAGATAATGAACAATCGGAGTTTAAGACTATCACCCCCCCCCCCCCCCCCCCCCAGACAATCACCCCCGGGACTAGCACCCCCCAACAATCACTCCCCCCGGCATTCACTCCCCGTGCTATTTACCCTCTGTTACTGTTATTGTTTATCCCTTAAAGTCCATCTATTAAATTAACTATGTTTTCTTTTGCATTAGTTTAAAAAAAATGTTCCTAATATCGGTCATATAAAACAATTGACCGATAATAGGAACATATTTTGTAATAAAGAAACATAGTTAACCTCATAAGTGGACTTTAAGAGATAATAAATATTAGTAACGGGGGCTAAATGGCACGGGGGGGTAAAAGCCCGGGGTGATTGTCTGGGGCTGGTAGTCCTTTTACGGAATAATCAGCACCATGTGGCATTAAATTGTACATCACTTTGACCTTAGCTACAGAGGCGTGTGAATATGTACTCAATGCTAAGAATTTCATCCTTTAATACTTAATGGAGTGACTTCTCTCTCGTGGGCTTCCATCCATTTATTTAGATATAAAAGAAAGTGTCGAAAAGTGTGGTTTCCACATGTATTGCTTCCTTATCATTATCTCAAATATGATATCAGGAAGAAATGGCCGAGGAAAATATTAACATCGGGTTGTTCGTAAGACAATACGTATTATCTACAAGAATTTGATTGATTTTGAACTACAGTTGACAACAACCAAGAAAACATTTATATAAAAATGCAAAATAATTTATTTTTATGTCATTAAAACTCAGTTTATAGTATTTATAGAGAAATAGTATTTAAAACACTTAAGGTTATTCCACTCACATACTTGCCTCCCTATATTGTAGTTGGGCCATTTCTTTCCATGAGCCATCACTTTCCTTTTCTACCTATTTCTTCTTCGGCCGTATTTTCCTGGTCCATTTCTTCTGGACACCCTCAAATAACAGATATGCAAACAATTAAGAGAAAAATCCCGTTTGCTCGTCCAAACAACTGCTCAATTAATGCATTCACTTATTTTTAAGAAGGAGCATCAAGATCGAGAAAGTCCAGCAGATGGGACTCGGAGCGGATATTTCCTTGAAATCCGCAATTTATTAATAACCATTATGTTAATCTATGCTCTCTTTAAATAGATTGCCTTTTTAAGGCATTTGTCGCGGCAAATCTATCATATTAGTATGGGTTTGCATAATTTAACCCACATTATAATTATTATTATATCAAGGAGTGATTTATTTATTCATTGATTCATTCTTCTCTCTAATGGCGGTATTTCCCGGTACTTAATTGGATATAAGCGATCTGATTGGTTGATAGCAGCATGATGCTTTACCTAGGATAAAATCATGTTGGATTATATATACCAGGTGCGGGACCGAAATTGCAACATTTACCTAGTATATTGTTCACACCCCTCTGTGTCTGTTAAAAAGATTCGATCAGAAAAATATGAAAAATATGAAGTTTTAATATAACTCTTATTTCAATTTTTTATTCGTTATATCCGCCCTTAACAGCATTACCAGCCTCCAGACGGGACCTGAAGGCCTGACAGACGCATATGTAATGAGCGTCCATTTCATCCCAGTGTTTATCAACTGAGGCCTTCATTTCTTCAATATTGGGGTGACGGATTCTGCAGGCCATAGCCTGCACATGCGACCAAAAACAAGAGTCCAAAGGGTTAAAATCAGGGCTGCATGGAGGCCACTTTTCTTAGCCCCTAAATAAGAAGCTCTCTGACAAAAAATTATGGGTGGATTTTGCTGAATGAGCTGGTGCTCCATCCTGTTGGAGTACCACTTCTTGGTTTGGAAATGTTGCCCAAACCCAGGGCAAAAGTTTGGTGCGCATCTCTTCAATGTACGTGGCTGCATTCAAGCGAAACCCTCGGGAAAATCAAATCAATGGCATTGTGTTCCCTGATCATGCCACAAAGCCCAGAGACATGGCTGAGATGGATGCTTGGTAGTGGTAATTGTTCTAAGGTCTTCATCAACATCTCCAAAGGCCACAAACCGGCCTTTTATTTTATTTCTGACTGGATCCACAGTCCAGGTCTTTTCATCACTGAAGATAATGATCCTTCCAGCTAGTTCAGATTTCAAGTTATTGATCAGACCCTTGCAACGTTGGAGATGACTCACTTTGATTTGAGGCAGAGGCGCGGGAAGACATTTTTGGCAGGGGGTGCTGTTGGTGGGGGACAAACTTTTGAACGGGGATCTGGGGGCCCTCCCCCAGAAATGTTTTTTATAGATGCATCTTCCTGCATTCTAATCAATTTTAGGGCATGGCAAATCCCATCTGACTCACTCTTTCAGAATCTACCAAAGAGTTGGTACACACAACACAATCATTTCTGTAGCAATCAGAATCAATGGTAGCAACTCATGCACTCGCTCTTGCCAGCACTACCTACGGCACTGAAAATAGCAATTAAACACAAAGCACTCGGCGGTGCTGTACATGAAAATAGCATAACCCAATGACTTGCCAATTCCCCCTTTGTTGCGGAAGAGTTTTTGCATTGCTTTTCAGTGCAGCTGATATTGAATAAAAATAAATACATTATCACAGTACTATTATTATTATTATAGACCTATTAGGCCTCTATTACAATGTGGCACACAGCACGCAGCCTTCCATTTTGAGTGAACCAATAAACCACAGGCACACTGGTTTTATTGATTGACAGTTAAAGTGCAGACAAACTCCTTTATTGGAGTCAAATAGGTGGTTGTAAAATAAAATAAAAACACATATCCCATATATCATGTTTAAAAAAATAGGCCTAAACAAAACAATACATTCATCAATCATTAAGGTGTATTACTTCACGGTAGTTAAAAAAACATTAAAGAAACATTCAGGTAAGCATTCAAGTAAACATCATTTACTCACTCCAAACGTAGATTTGCGCTCTGGAGTGCGGTGGATAAATTCTCCAATTACATCCTGAAGATTTAAATCGTCCAAGATATCTTTGTGGACGTGGAGTAGGGCCATGTGGGTCAGTCTGCACTGACTGACCTTGCTGCGGAGCCAGTTTTTCAGGCGGCGCAGAGCTGAAAATGATCTTTCCGAGCATGCAGTTGACACAGGTAAACAGAGGCACAGATGGATAAGCTTCTCCACTTCTGAAAAGAGGCCTCTAGTTTGGGGATGAAGCGCTGCCATGAAGCGACCCAGGTCGTTCACTGTGTGAAATGCTTGGTCCTTGGTCAGGCCACCCAGCATTGCATTGGCAGCTTAAGGGCACTGACATCATCACTGTCAGACACGAGGCCCCTGGTAGAATCCAGCAGCACCTTCTCTCTCCTTGCCGCTGTTGACATTCCTGCTTGGTCAAAACGGCGATCAAGCTCGGAATTCATCAGGTCCATTCCCGTCTCCATTTCGCCTCTGCTGCACAATCTGCTACATCCTCCACCGCGGCGGTATCCCGAAAACGGGACGGTGTTCTGCAGACCCTGGATTCGTTAGGCCACTCTAGGCTGTGAGCAGCTGCGAATGCTTTGGCCTTCACAAATATTGTGTCCACAGCTCTATCTCCCCTCAGTGCACCTACAAGTATAATAACAAAGAATGTGTCATATATACAGTATTTATATATAGCTTAGGCCAGGGATGTCAAACTCAGGCCAGAATGATTTATAAATACCATATCTTAGTAGGCCTATTTATTGGCCTATATTTTGTTTGGTCATGAAAACACAAATATAATTGTAGGCTTATACAATGAAGGAATCGGATTCTTACTCATGCGCTCCTTGAGAACGAGGATGCACTCAAGTGCGCCGGACACACTCGCGTTGTCACCCTGCAGACTCTTTGCCACTGTCTCGCATGGCCCAAACATCGCTTCACAGCAAAGCAAACCGTATGCTGTTCTGGCTTTCTGCGCTTGCTTCAGGAGTCCAAATATTTTTTGGCGAGTCTCGCCACGAACAGTTTGTCCTCCTGTAGAGTGCGTAGGGTCTGGAGGAGCGGCCCGTAACCCTGTAGCAGTCTGCTTATAGCCCTGGTCCTCACACACCACCTTGTGGGACACAGCGCTGCTAGGTTGGTGACAGGTTCCCCCTCTGAGAACAGGCTCTGGTAGAGACTCATTCGTTTCGCAGACTCCCGGATGACAGTGGAGACGCTTTGTACAAAGTTGAAGATTTCCGCTATCAGAGAAACATCCTGCGCCACCTCTTCAATGCCAGGTCTAACGAGTGGTTACAGCAATGGACAAACAATGAGCCAGGGCAAAGTTCTGCCAGACGCGTCCGCACTCCACTTATTCTTCCGGCCATGTTGCTTGCCCCGTCAAAGCAGTAGCCCTGCAGCTTTTCAATAGGCAGGTTCAGTCGCAAAAATATGTCAACAATGCACCTGAACAGACTGTCTGCCGTGGAGTCTGGTGCACTGTAGAACCCCAAAAAACACTTTGTTTGCCCATTTGAGAATCCACGTAATGTAGATGGCAGGAAAACTGTTCCGATGAGCTGATGTCTGTGGTGCCATCAGCTGTCAACCCGAAGTAACTTGAACAATTTGCCTCCTGTACCAACTTTCGCTGCACAGCATGTGCAAGCTGCTCAATCATTTCGTTTTGGATCGTATCCGAGAGCCAATTATCTCTCCGCAGCATCCATTGGCGAGCTTCAGGAAGAGACTCGGTGCGATCCAGCATTAGCCAAAAATTGCCGTCCCGATGGTCGTGGCCACGGAGTGGTAAGCCCTGTCGGAGCAAATAGCGCACCGACTTGAACGCCTCGTTCAGAACGACCCTGGCAGTTTTCTGATCTTTTGCCACCACGTCGGAGAGTAAAGCGCTGATGGGGGTGTTATTAAGTGCAGCAACTTTATTCACGGCGCCCAGATGAAATGTCGATCTCTCATGCTCCCTGAATTTGTTGGTGGCTTTACGCCAATTCGAAAAGCCCCCTCTAATGAACACCGCGTCTGCTCTCTTCTTCTCCTCCTGTATAAGACCTTTCTCGACCGCAGACACGCAGGTGTAACACAAAGCTTTGTCCACATCCTTTAGGTAATGCAGCCACTTCCATTTTCCAAACCATGCTGATTTGAAGGATCTGGTAAAAGTTTCAGTCCCGAATTGTTTTGCTGGAAAATCCAAAGCTTGCGGCTGAAACGGCTCTGATGGCAGAGGTGATGTCCCTGTTTCCACGACACTCTCCTCAGTATCTTGCGAAGGGCTAGCAGCAGTGCTAACAGGGATCACATCAGCAAGCAACCTTGTCCTGACGCTCCAGTGCTTGATAATATTCTTGGTCCAATGCGTTGGGCTGTGGATTACTATTCTTCAAAAGTTTGTTTTTGGGAGGCTTTGAAAAAAAGACGACATCCTCTTCTGCGACATGTTTTTCGACTCTTTGCTTATTTTAACACAGCGGGCTCGCGGGTTTTGTTTCGAGGAATCTCAATCACGTCAGGACAAAAGAAAATCTGATTGGCCACACAACAAATTGTATTAATTATTTTTTTTTATACATTCGTACAACATTTATTCTTGAGTTTAAATATTTATTTATTACTAGGCCCTCCGGGTGGGTGGGTGGCCTACGGCCACAGCATTTATACATGGTAACATATCTATGGATAATATGTTGAGGCAAGGATTGAACCTTGCATCAAACAATGAAGTTTTTTAAGCTTGTTTAGATGATGATGGAGACGTCGTATAGAAAGTAGTTATATGATAGAGAATGATGTGAATATTTTTCATAAAAAGGAGAAGGAAAAATATATATTATCCAGTAAATCCTGATTAAGTTCCTCTCCTTATAACTACAAAAATATATGTATTTATTTTTCTTTTTTTCCCCTTTTCTTACTTTACAAATAACTTTATCGTCTCTTTAAAAATATCAGTTTCGAAGCTCCGCTACCAGGGGGTGCTGCCGCACCTCCCGCACCCCCACTTCCCGCGCCCCTGATTTGAGGTGTCAATAATGGTCTCTCCAACATTACAGGGACTTGTTGCCACACTCCTTGGCAGCCCTCCTGACCGTACTCTCATCAACACTAAGGTCCTTGGCATGAGCTCTCATGCTAGTGGATGGAGCCCTTTGGATCACATCAAAAATCAATTTTGGTTCCAAATTGTACTTGCCACCACTCCCAGATTTCATTTCGATCCCTTGATTAATGCCCAGCTCCTTCTTGAGGCGGTAAATGGTCAATCTTGCCACGTTCCGTTGCTTGGCAATCTCAGTTGGAGTCCTTCCTGCGCCAAAAAGCGTCAACACTTGAACTCTGCGGTCTCGTTCCATATCTCTGCTTATTCTCAGAGGAAAATGATAATAACATAAAAGTATAAACATTAACACTGCTACCAAAGTTATTTAGCAAAACATTTTGTTCGAAACCTCTCGTAATCTCGAATCGGATTCTTATAAGTGTTGCAATTTCCACCCCGCACCCGGCATATATATATATATATATATATATATATATATATATATATATATATATATATATATATATATATATATATATATATATATATATAATAATATAATCGAATTTATATTTTATGATGACTAATAATAGATGATGGCCCAAAATAGGATATAGGCCGTGATTTAACTAATATTAACCTAGATATGAGCAGAAACAAAAAAAATATTTCATTTTTTATCCTTAACTGTCCCTATTAGTCTTCGTTAATCTGCAAATACATTTTTTTTCTCTCTTTTTATGCTGGTGAGTGCACAAACATATACATTTTATCGAACACAAATAAACTATAATTTATTTTTTAATTGACTTGATGACAGATGCCTCCGCTGGCACCAGATGGACTAGAAACAAGGGAGGGGTGTTGAGAAAGTAATTATAATTATTATCAGAGCTCGGATTTTCGGTTGTCCCAAGTAAGTACTAAAAATACTGCATTTCAATGTTGCTGTAATCTATCTATCTATCTATATATTAATTCATCAATCTCTGTCCGTCTGTATGTCTGCACGCTATCTCCTCCCACATTTATCGTCAAATTTGAACTTTGAAGGTACCTATGGAATCCTTGGGTCAAGACGGACCTAATAAAACTATTTGCAAAGTGATGGAACCAGAAATGAAGAAAAAAAATTAAGACCTTGTCTGATTTGAACCACCTACTTTTCAAGGTAAAGAGAGGAAAAAAAAATGAAAAGGAGGAGGAGTTAGAGAAATGGAAAAAGAAAAAAAGCATCTCATGTGACTTAAAACATATTCTTTGTACAAATTCTAATTTTTTATGAGGAATATTTGTATAAAACAGAAAATTATTGCCTCTCTCCTCTTTTATATTCTTTTAGGTCTGTTTCACTCACAAACTAGCTCCAAAACCTACCCATACCTGAAGGGCGAACACAGGGGCGCCGTTGGCGCCCATATATGCAAGTTATATTTATTGCAACTCGTAGGAAGTGCAAATATATATTTATTTGTAGATAATTTTGGCATTATACGAGGTGTGATCAAAATGTATCCGACCTTAATTTTTATTGGTCAAACGAACACAGCTATGGGGGCGGGACTTGCTGTGTGGTTGGGAGCATGACTACTGCGCATGTTCATTTTTTTCTACAGCTCCAATACAAGTCAGTCGGCGTCAGGCCATTCATGATTGAACAGGTGCAAGTGAATGTCGTCGGATTTTATTTTCTTTAAAATGTCAGAAAAAGTCGAACAGCGTTATTGCATAAAATTTTGTTTTAATCTTGGTGATTCGCAAGTGGAAACAATTCGCAAGATTAAAAAAGTGTTTGGAAATGAAGCGATGGGCACCACACAGATAAAGGAGTGGTACAACCGCTTCAAAGATGGCCGCTTGTCAGTTGAAAGTGAACCACGCTCAGGGAGGCCCTCAACATCGAAAAACGATGCCATCATTGATCAAGTGAGGAACCTGGTGATGCAGAACCGCCGAATCACGATCAGAGAACTTGTAGACGAGGTGAATATTAGTTTTGGTTCCATTCAATCAATTTTGACTGACGACTTGGGCCTCAGGAGAGTCTCAGCAAAATTTGTACCAAAGCTGCTAACATTTGAGCAAAAACACCTTCGTCTGGAGATCGCACAAAACATGCTGGAAACTGTGAACGGTGATCCCGACTTAATGAACACAGTGATTACAGGTGACGAGTCATGGGTTTATGGGTATGACCCAGAAACCAAGCGCCAGTCAACACAGTGGAAGCATCCTTCATCCCCGAGGCCCAAAAAAGCAAGGCAAGTTCGCAGCAATGTCAAGGTCATGCTTACTGCCTTTTTGACTCCAGTGGCTTAGTACATCACGAGTACGCACCACACGGTACTACAATCACCAAGGAGTACTACCAAGAGGTTCTGCGTCGCCTTCGTGACGCAGTGAGGCGCAAGCGCCCGGATCTGTGGGCAACAGGCAGTTGGAAGCTCCATCATGATAACGCTCCAGCACATTCTTCCCATTTAATTCGGAACTTCTTGACAAAACACAGCACACCAGTGGTTCGTCAACCTCCCTACTCTCCTGGCATGGCTCCCTGCGATTTTTGGCTTTTCCCAAAGCTGAAAATGCCACTAAAAGGGACCAGATTTCAGACCAGAGAAGAAATTATGCAGAATGCGACAGACCATCTGAGAGCCATACCGAAGGAGGACTTCCAGCGATGCTTTCAACAGTGGCAGAAGCGTTGGGAGAAGTGTGTGGCAGCCCAAGGGGACTACTTTGAAGGGGATTAGCATTAAATACTTGTATCATAATAAACGTTTGTTTTATGACCAAAAGTCGGATACTTTTTGATCATACCTCGTACATACATTGGCAAACCTTTTTTCATTTATTTGTATGTATTTTCGTCATACAGTAAGGACTATTATCAAGGATGAGTAAGGATTAGAAATGGAACCTTTTCCTCAAACACGATTGGTTGATAAAAGTTTGAATAATCATAATAATGAAAAAAATGAGTTGGAATTATATAGAATGTATTATTTTTACTCACGGCTAAGTGAACATGCACTCAAAGGTAATAATATTAGTTTCTTAGAACCACTAAATGAGTTCACAAGTATTAGTTATCATTATTGTTGTTATTGCATAAAGCAACTGCTCATAGTCATAGAAATAATTAAAGTTGTTTATTCATCAATCTGTCAATAAATGGATGATCATTCTGAGTTAAAGATGTAGCAGATTCTCTACTTATCTCTGTCCCTCTCTCCGTCTCTCTGCTCTATCTGTCCTCTCTCATTTTCCTATATAAGTACGTCACCAGATGGGGCAACAGACGTTTCTTTCTCTTTTCTCAAACTTCTTTCAACCAATCGTGTTTGAGGCTTTACCCATGGACAGGAAAAAGGGGTACGGTTACTTCGATCTCCTACCTGAGCTAGAAACAAAGAGAAACCACACTTCAACACGGCCATCGTACTAACATTCCTCACAAACCTCTCTATTATTGTACTTATTATAGAAGAAGAAGGAAAAAAGTATTCGTCATCCAGAGTGCTCCAGCCTTGTTCATTATATTGTTATTGTTTACATTGATTCATCATTGCTTGGGATCAAATTTCTCGAATGAGAGTGGACGGTGGCATGATTCCAGTCATTATATTTGCCCCGTCTCGTCTCATCCTCCTCCTCAATGATCGGAGGAGGAGACGAGACGTTTGGGAGCTCCTTCATCAATGTGGTCGCTCCTAGCACTGACTCGGCTCATGAATATGTTCAACGGGACTCGCGGATCCAGATCCTTCTATAATAGTACAATAATAGAGAGTGTTTGTGAGGAATGTTAGCACTACGGCCGTGTTGAAGTGTGGTTTCTCTTTGTTTCTAGCTCAGGTAGGAGATCAAAGTAACCGTACCCGGAAAAAGTGGTAATCTATGTCCGGGATATATGGTTAATACAATAAAACCTCCAATCTGAGCTTCTCAAGAGTCATAAACAATGTATATGATCTGGCATTGTCCTGGTGGAACACTACTCTATTTTTTGGCTCATTATGTGCACTTCAAATCGATTGCTCTCTTTCTTTGGATCATTATGTACGCTTCTAATCGATTGCCTGCTTCAAGGGTCCAGTTGTACACAGTAGATGATGATAAAACCATATAAGATCAAATCATATGATTAGTCTCTGTTTGGGACCGTCCTTCGACCACAGCCGTTTTTGCTTGATATTGTTGGATCGGATCCATTTTTCGTCCCCAGTCACCATTCACTTCAAAATTGACCCAGTTCGTTCGCATATCGCAGGAGTTGATTTGGTTCATAAGTTTTTTTTTACGTCAGCTCATGCGAGGCCAAAACACAGCCTTCAGCTGATGGTTTAAAGTGGTTTGGTGACAACCTCCCATCTCCTGCAAGATGTCACAAGATGCCGGTTTACTTGAATATTTTCAATGATTGGATCGGTCTTCGTCGTCACTCTCTGTTCTGCCATCTGGCTTTTCCATGATTGTCGTGAATCGTTAAATTATTTCTCTTTGGTTCGGAAACATAAAGTACGATCCCCAATAAAGTGTTTAGTTCCAAAAGATACATAGCAAAAATAATAATATCTTTTAGATATTTCAATTCTATGTATATTCTAAACTATATATTCTAAATTAAAATTATCTTCTACATGAGTAAGTATAGGATGATATGATAAATATGCTTTTATTTGGTTGTCTTTCCGTAGCATTGATGGATGGACCAATTGTGAGGAAAGTTAGGTAGTTGGATTCTCCTTGACAATAAACCTAATTACACCTCTCTGGTGTCCATCCTTTCACAACTAATTAAATAAACGAAGACAAAGAGTAATGGTTAATATTGCATTTGTTGATTTGAAATCTTGCAGGTCCTTGGATATGGTGGTGGAAACTTAAGCATTATATGAATATGACTGGTATCCTAGTTGATGAAAAAATAAATGAATCAATAACATCAAGAAAAAAGAGATTTTTGTACTTTCTATAATATACATTTATTCAAAATATTTTTAGTTCTTCAGTACAGAAAAAAGTTATTAAAAAATTGGCATGTTATAAACAATGATGTGAATAAAATTAGGTGAATGTTCTTTTATTTTTTTCTTCTTTTGTTTTGAGGGAAAATATTACACCAGTTCAAACATTTTGTTAGTAAATTTATTAAGGTTCTTTCACGACAACTCTATAACTATTGCTCTCCTTTTTTAGATCCTTCATAATGACAAAGGACAGCTCAGGATCTCTCTTCAAAAGCGACTTCACCAAATATTATGTATACATGAAATATTCCCTTCAAGTAACATAGATATCAGTTCAGATTAGATAAATAACACTG
>CP045908.1:5309202-5330625 GCA_013387185.1 Caligus rogercresseyi
CACCTAACGATTATGTCTTTGTTGGGATCGGTAGCGATAGAGTGAAAAAGGATGAACACATGAGTATTTTTAAGAATTTTTAAAGTTGATACTAATAATTGATATTCCGGTGGTTAGGCCGTACGATGCTGAACATTATGCATATATTTTGATAAAATTAAAGAATACACCTACCGATTGATGTATTTGTTGTGGATCGGTATCGATAGATTATAAAGGAGTGACACAAGAGCATTTTTAGATATTTTCATAGTTGAGATTACTAATTGGTATTCGGTAGATAGGCCGTACCAATGCTGAACATAATGTATAATTTGATAAAACTACATAATAACACTACCGATTGATGTCTTTGTTATGGATCGATAGGTATAGATCGAAGAGGGTATTTTCCAAAGAAGAATCTTGGTTTCTCGAAATTTATTTGTCAAAAGAAAAATAATTTAGAAAGTTTGTTTGGGCTTTTATTGTATGGATAAAATTTTATTTTGACGTCACCGGAATAAATAAAAGCTCAATTGCAAAAGGGAGTCTTACTACCCATACTACCTTCAATGGGTAGGGGTTTCACAAATCTACCGTTCTACCGTTTTTGAAGTAATGTCAGTAGGAATTTGATAATCTGTTAAAATAGACTTTTGTTGTATTGAATTCAGCCTATCTTTAATCTATCTTACGTCATAAGGTTCCCAAAACTAGCAAACAGGCAAAATGGATACAATCATGACCTTCATATAGTTGCCAAGGTGAAAGTTTTTTATCCTTTTTATTATTTATATTTTTTTTAAACATACGTACCAAATAATTTACGCCAAAGTTTTCACAATTAATTAATATATCTTTTAAACAATAGTTATTAATTAATATATATATTGAAGGAGTCTCTTTCTCACACTACTTAAAGGTGTAAACAATATCTATGTAAATCATCAAGAAGAACCCGAAAAGATCCATTGACATGCCTTAAATTATATGTATTATTCTATTTTAGTTCTATTGTCATGAGTGATCTGATAGTTGAGGAGTAGCTACTCAATGACTATTATATTCAATGATTGAATAAAAAATATTCTTGCATCACAAAAAGCTTATCACTTAATGATCATAAATTATTAGCGCTATTTGGTTCACAATAACTTTATATATATAGTATTTATATATATGTCAGACTTGTTGACGTTCACAAAAAATTGTTTTCGTTTGTCGTTCACCAAAAGTTATCGTTCGTCGTTAATTTTAAATTGAATCATTCGTCGTTCATCTTTCGTTTGTCGTTCGCCTTTCTGAAAAAAAGTGAAGACGATTTTTAACGGAAATTTATCTCATAAAAAAAAATCTTTGTCCTTTGTTTTGCGCCAAAAACTAACGACGAATAGTAGGAATTTTGGTTGTCGTTCGTCAATTTTTTGTCGTTCATCGTTCACGAACGATTACAAATGAACGACAAATCAACAAGTCTATATATATATATAAACATCATAATTTAGATCATTGAATCATAGTCAACACTGAGAACAAAGAATCACTATAGAAATGGTGATTGAGTATATTTTAGAACATCCACTTACTCTCTTGGTTTTGAACCAACTGACTATAAAAAATACTTTAAGAAAAGAGTATTTTTTGATATTTATGTGTTATTTAGCGTTGGGTAATTATATTATATCTACGATTTTTATAAAACATTCATAACCAAAAAAATATGAAGTAAACATATCTACATTTCCCTAGCGGAAAGTCAAATCCAAGCCCGCAATATTGAGATTAAAGCACATTACCGAAACTATTTTATTACCTTCAAAAGCACCTTTGCCTATTTGAAGTACATATATGGATACGGAGTACTCATCCATAAAAAATCTGCATGAATTGAATTTATATATTGTCACGTCCATAGAAAGGGCTTATCCCCAACAACGAACGTAAATCCTTTGACAAGTTTCTTTTTTGTTTGTTTTTGCAGTTGCTCAGCTGCTGCAGTCAGGGTAATAATAATAATAATAAAAGGAGTTGAATTCCTTTGAATTGTCTTTGTACTCAACGTTGGCCAAGGAAGGATGTATTTATAGGGCGTGATTTCCCATCTAAATTATTCATTGAATTTCTCTTGTCATCATCAATTAAAGGAAAGTGTGACTCCAGTCTTTATATATATATAGTTCTATTATAATCAAACATTTATTATTATTATATTTTATTAATATTATTCAATACATCAAGTTTTTATAAATATATTTTTCTTACCAAGAAACATATTGTGACTCATCAGCTAAAAAACCAAACATTATGGTTCCATGGATACCCTATTGCATCATCACAAAAAAAAATATGTTAATGATATAAATTCCCCTAAAAATTGTTTAAAATGAAATGTACATATAAAATAAATAAATAGAGAGTTACGTTGAAATAAAAACATTAATACACATGCTAAGGAAAACGCTATTTACTCTATAAAAATTGTAATTGAAATTACTGCTTAAAGAAGACGATAAAACTCTATATATTATGCACTTTTTTAAAGCAATACTTATTTCCTATTACAACTTAAAAACGGTGATATTGCATGAGGATTTGAAGTGAATTGAAGGGAATAAACTTATTAGTTCTCCAGCCCACGTAAACAAAGATGTAGGAATATTAGGAACTTCAATTATCAAAGAGGACTAAGGAATTACTTTCCCCCACATTACAGCTCGTAGGTTTTCAATTTGTTAAAAAATATATCACTTAGTTTCTTTGCTATCAATAATTTGATGTTATAAGCAACGAAATTCCTATAGTTTTATGGTGAATTTTTTTTCTTCTGAAAGTTGATTACAAAATCTAAGCTTTGATGATATTAGAATACTTATGTTTTACTGGTCCAAACACATTTAGTTGAATAAAATACTTTAAAGCCATCCTTAAAGGACACTCTTTACACGCAAGGATAATAAAAATTTCGGCTTAAATGATTGATGACGGGGTCCATCTTTGATCAACAGCAAGGTTCTCAATTAATGTAACGTCACACTGTGACGTCACATTTAAAAGAGTCAGACCCTGCTATAAAAAAGAGTACTCAATGTACTTCATTTTGGATCGTGTCTCTCAATATAAGCGATGGATTGCGATCTTTCTTTAAGTAAGTAGAGCGATTTATTATATGCTCCAATACCAAACGCTTTGCGTGTTCTATTAGATTTTAAGGCATTTTTGTAACATAGTACAGTTTGATGGAATTATATTCATATAATAAATACACATTTAGCGTTAAAGTTCATCTCTCTGCTTGTGAAGCATATTTTTTATTCTCTTGTCCATAGATTATATCCTATCGGTAACATCTGAAGATAACAGAAGCTGAAATCTATTCCAATAACTCGTTAAACTCTGTATATTTAAATTATAATACATTTATTCAGGAACGACCGGGACACTTTTGTCGCCGGGATCCGGGCCGGGACTTAGATTTTTCACACCGGGCTGGGCCAAAACCGGGCCGAGACTTCAGTATATTTCATTCCTTCGTCATTCTGAAAGTGACGACGTTTTTTTAGAAAACATCTTCCAAAAACAGTGACGACGTTTAAAAAACATTTTCTAAATATGTTTTTAAGTTTTTCAATTATTTTCTAAAAAACGAAGTTCCTGGCCGGTGATTTTTAGACACCGAGCCGGGACCTTCAAAAAACAGCCGAGACCCAGGCCGGGTACTCGGTCCTTTTCTAATTTTATTGAGTATATCATTCGATGGTACTCATTTGGAGAACAATATGTATAACAAAGAAGTTCATCTTATATGAAGATTATTTTACTCCCTCCGCGGGCTGATGGTCCACAAATTTTGTGTGAGGAGAGGGAAAGAGTATTGGAGGATATTCATCAGCTCGTGTGAAAGAAGAAAAGAATAAACCTCATTTTTATTATTGGATAAAAAAATGTCTGGGAGTCTCTGATAAGAAAAGAGGAAATAATAATAAAAAATACCAAGTATTATTTGACAAATAATGGTTCAAAAAACGGGGAGGGAGCTACTTACAGACGACAACTAAAAGAGAGGGGGATCAATCGAATTTGTTGGAGTGTGTGAGAATCTTATAGAGGATTATAGACATAATATGGATAAGAAACAATTAAAAAGTCATTCTTGAGAGCTTATGTATCCAATATATATATATATAGATATCTATATATATATATATATATATATATATGCGACTAACTACAGTAAATCGGTATTTAGAACTGGAAGCGGTGTTACCTGGTGTGAAGAAGTTGAACTTTGCAAAATAAAACAACAACGCCGGAGCTGAAAGTCCATTTAATATTGGGCAACGTATAACAAAGACAGGAAATAATTTGTTTGCTTCTATTTCCTTCAAATCTGAGTGCATATATGATTTATATAAAAATAACCTGTATTGAATTTCAAATAATCTCTAAGCAAAAATAAACAAATTATGTACTTAATTGTCTTTTGTCGGACTAAATGCATGTGAAGAAGTCACAGAGCAAATACATAAATAATTTCTCTTTCTTTCTATTCTACTGCACCGATCGATATTAGGTATTCGGTAGATATATAATAAAATCTACCGAATCGGAGGTACCGAATCTCAGCTCTGATATATATATATATATATAGAGAGACAAAATGCTTCAGTTGAAGGGTTGTTTGATGACGCAAGTCAACCTAAATGGCTGCCCCACTTAGAACGTAGTTTTGCAAATAGAAAAGAAAGTCCTAAAATAAATTCCATTAATATCGTCACCCTATGTTATTTATCAATTAGTATGGTGTCGTTTTCCTTCCAATGACGTCACTGTGTATTTTTGCCATTTCTCCCTTTTTCTAGTTCTTGATAGACATGGCATTTGTATTTCCAAGTAGTTTAATTCTTTATCGACTTCACCCCTACATAGCTTTTTTGTAATAAAAGAAAAATGGCTCTTATCCCTTTTCTGGGTGTGTAATATACTTATTTCCTACTTTTATTGAGTATAATGTAAAATCACCTTAGTTGGGTCAATGCTCTCAGTCATTGAACGCTAGGATCTTAAATTGTAATTTTCTTTATCGAAAGACGCGGCAGTGATGGAGATGTATAACATTCCCCAGTTGTTCTGAATAACACAATTAAGGTTCTTGACTGAGCTTAAGATAATACAGTGTCATACAGCGTTTATGTGCTTCACTACATCATATATTCACTTTAAAGTTCTTACATACTACAAACAGGGTTAAAATGGTTCAAAGCTACTGCCCTTACTCTGCATGGGCCTTAATTGCAAATGACTTTATACATAAGAAAATGTTATAATATCCTTCTGAAATTGTAATGCATTCCGTGCATATACACTGCTTTAACGTTCATTGTGACTTAATTCCTCTTCTTAAAGAGAAAGCCTTCGGGCCTGAATATTGACGGCTCTCCGCCTCAATGTCACCCTCCCTATTACCAAAAAAAAAAATCACAAGGCTTTGGATTCCTTAACAATAATGCACTTTTAAAGAATGCTATAATTCATGCACTTGAAAATCAATGACTCGTAACGTCAACTGAACTTGAAAACAAAATCCTACGCGCCCAACCTTGAGGTGGGGATTAGGTATGTTGAAAAGAAAGACTCGACGTGTAATTTCCTCCTATTAAACGTATATATTAAAGTTCAAGCATATCAGGAGAAGCTGTGCCCATCACTCAGGAGATTCAATAAAGGTACCTATAATATCACTAAGAATCAATAACTAAGAAAATAAATTGTTTTTATTCGATATACGAGGTCACCAATTGATGGAGTTATATATACAGTGGTTCGTTAATCAGATCGCTGACATCATATTGATTGTTTTATTTCATCGGCAAATAAAAATAGATATTACAAAATATAAGTCAAAAGTTTTTTTTCTGATGTAATTCCCATCTGTTTAACTCTAAATAAGAAATTCTGCTGATGTTTGTATCACGCAAGAGATAGTTGATGTGCATAAAAGATACTTTTTATTAAATGAGTTGTATTTTCCGAATATGGTTTTAATTATTCGTTAATGTGTATTTTTAGTCTAGATCAAATTAGATATCCTCCGCTTAAAGTCCCTGCATTCTGTATTTATTTTTTTGAAAAATAGTATTATACACCTACTTTATAAAGGTCACCTATGCAAGGCGGAAACTTTTTTGGTTCTTTAGACAGCTATCTATAGTTTATAGGATTTTGAGCCACTCTAGAGGGATATTGACTGTAGTTGTCCACCTTCAGAGTTGACTTTTTAAACCCTCATCTTGATGAAGCAACATTACACGTATTTTCATTCTTTTCCGTCATCTTTGGACATATATATGTATATATACATATATTTATATAAGTATGTACAACAACTTAGCATTGTGAAGCAGCGTGTGTTGTTTTTTACCTCTCTCTTTCGACAAGTGGGAATTTAATGGCCGCAAGTCCTAATTTATGGCCTGTCCGCCCTGTAACAACATGAATGCATGATGCTGCTTATATTTAAGTCGTTGGAAGACAATAAGTCCGTTCAAATATGCAGGTGAGCAGAGAGTCTCCTTCTCTCTCTCTCTCTCATCTTATGTAGACCTACCCCTTTCCTTCGTAATGTTTTATCTCAATCCATCTATTTTTAGATAGCAATTTACACCCGAAGCAAAATATATATGTATTTCATTACAGTTCCTAATTAATAACATAATTATCATTTCTTACAACATATAATTAAGAACTATATTTTTGATTTGACATTTAAAGTGTTCATTTAAAAAATAGAACGACCATTTCTTCCAAACATTTGCTTCAAATGTTTATTCTTACTAAATTATTCTCCATAATAACCACATTTGAACAAATCCCTGCCATTTTGCAATCCAATTTCAATTGCATGCGGAATTGTTTGTGGATGGCAAAGTGGCAGGGATTTGATCGAATGTTGTTATCTGAAGAAAAGTTTAGTTAGAATAAACATTTTGAAGCAAATATTTGGAAGAAATGGTCTATGATTGTCAGCATATAAAGGAGGGGGGGGGGAAATATATCAAAATAATAATTATAATAAATGGATATACAAGTATTTGAGTGAAAATCAAGACATCGTAAGTAGCTGACAGGTCTAAACATCCCCCTCGTTCTTCGTTCTAAGTCACGGAGTACTCTTTTGCCTGAGGTGCGGGACTTCCACGCTGCAACGGCAGATCTGGTTGACTGCCATGAGCCCATACCTATCAGCCAGTTGTGATTTCTGATTTTGTCAGCCAGATAAGCCACTTCCTCCATGTGATGGTACAGTTGAAGCTGATAATGGCACTGGCGGCTGGCATACTATATAAGAAATTACATTTCTAAACAAGTAGTTGGGGATTTGGTCAGCTGGAGGAGATCCCACGGGAATCCGGGCTTGGTCATTGAAAGCAAAGTGAAAGCTCCTGCAACTGATGACGTAGTTGAAACTTATGATGGAACTGGGGCTGACATAAATAAGAGATCACATTTCTCAACAAGTAGTTGGGGTTTCATGATTTCGGTCAGCTCGAGGAGATCCCACCTGGGCCAGGTCCTTAAAAGCAAAGTGAAAGCTCCTGCATTGATGATGTAGTTGATGCTGATAATGGCACTGGCGGCTGGCATATAATATAAAAAATTACATTCCTAAACAAGTAGTTGGGGTTTCTTGATTCGGTCAGCTCGAGGAGATCCCTCCTGGGCCAGGTCCTTAAAAGCAAAAGAAAGCTCCAACATCTGATGATGTAGTTGAGGCTACATTTCTCAACAAAGGTATCATAAACACAAGGGCCCTTCATTGTAGCCTAGAAAAGCATCTTAATTGATTGAACCTTTGCTGGTCAAATCCAACACCACATATTTTGGATAATATCCCATTCATCTTTTTACTTTTTCGTATACTTTTTAAAGACTTCTTCCAACTGCACTGAACTTCTTCTTCTTCCAGTAACAGCCGCACCCTATTCCAAAAATACATAGGTACTTCTTCTTCCCCACCCCCCTTCTACCCTCTTGGAAAGTTTACATAACTTTGACAGGGAGTGCGGAAATGCTATGTTCCCCTGGCATGTAAGGAAAAAAGTAAACTTCATGAGGAAATCAAATGCTTACTCACTAAAAAATCATTCAAGAAAAATTAAGAAGAAATAAACAGAGTCTCAATGGAACTTTTAAAGTGCATATTGATCTACTAAGATGATTTGTTTGTTCCGTTCACAAATCATTGCCACTACTATATATGTTAATAGACATTCGGAGGTGTTTAAAAAAGTATGGAATTTGTAGGTTCTTCCAAATGCATTTGTGTATTTTAAAACAAATATACATTTTTCTTATTATTTTTCATATACACGTTCAAATTTCATATACAACATGAAAAAACGATATTTGTTCAATTTGTAATAAACGATAAAAAAACAAAAAAACTATACTTGAGATAAGCTAGATATACTATAGGAATAAAAATAACAGCTAATGATATCAACATTGATCAACGAGGATGATTTCCCATAATATTTGCCCATCCAGTTTAGAACAATCAAGATTTGGTTCACTTTAAACATACATATGCAATCCAGTTTTAAAATAAAACTTAGGCTATGTTTAAATGAAAATAAAAAGGACAAAATATTAAACCATTTGACAAAAATCTCGATACTGATTTTTGACAAAGCATATATATATATATATATATATATATACAAGGAACCAACACCAAAAAAATTACAACATGGATAAGTAGGCCTTGAACTTATTCTTTCTATTTTTGGCATCCCCCCTTTCTTGAACTGACTAAAGGTCATTTACCCGTTTACTCTTATTAATGTAAGCTTCTGCTCTCACTCAAAGATGACTCCAGATGACTTTATTTACCAATTTCGTCATTAAAGCTATTCTGGCAACTTTTTGCTTATTTTTTTATCAATAACATTTATGTCAAATCAAACTTATTTCGTATCATTGACATGGGATCTTTCTTTAAAAGTAATCCTTTATAATTTTTCTCCCCAAAAAGCAATATTTTAATAATGAATGCTTCCTTGTCATTATGAGGGACTCTTATTTATATAAATTTTCGATGCTTTCACTCTGCTCTCTAGTTTGTTGTTGCCCTCGAATGTATGTAGTTAGAGCGTCTCTTTGAGAGACTCGAAATGCTACTCAAGGTTACACATGTTCTAAGTAAAAGAGGGAAAAAGCACAATCTTACATAGCGACGTCTCAACGTCAAATTAATAATAATAATTGTAACGTACCTTTAGATGCAAAAATATTTCACCCAGGCTGCTCCAGTGACGCAGCCGCTTGCAAAGAATATGCATTCTGCCATGATGGAAACATAGAGATAAAAGATATAGAGAGCTTATTCCCTTCATCTGTATTCTTTGTGTTCAAAATAAACAAAGTAATTTGTACTACGTCATCGTAAGCTGAAATAGAGATAGAATCTATATCTATGATCAGCTTATGATGACGTAGTAGAAATTACTTTGTTTATTATGAACACACAGAATACAGCTGAACGTTGTTTCTCAGCTATTGAAGGGAATCAGCTCTCTATATCTTTATATCTCTATGGATGGAAATAGTATTAACAATCCGTTGAAGCACTCTCGAGAAGGAAAAATAAATATATTTGCAGTGATTATTGTGTATTAGAATTTGTTCTACTTAGAAAATATAAAGTAAATAAATACTTTGCATTTGCCTTGACGTCTATCTCTTTGTGACTTTGCCAAAAATATATTGCTTTCATTATAATAGTATTTTGTGTGTGGTACAACGATTTATTTTAAATCATCTTACGTTAAACCATGGCTTTACCATTATTGCAACTCTTATAGTACATATGTTCCATTGATTATTACTATGTTAACTCACAGTAACAGTAAATGAAGTCACATTTTTTACAATTCCTTATCTGTGAAATGGAACTTGACAAAGAAAGAAGTATTGAGGATATTAACCTGCTTTAGGTCAGAAGCATTTCGAGCCTAATGACAATTATTTCTATACGATATAGTTGTTTATTGATAAGTGTTTAATCTTTAATGCTTCGTAAGCATGAATTAGTGGACAAACATCTTTTACTCCATGATTATGCAATGCAATTATGATGTAATCCATCAATAATATCTATACAGTAAGCCAAATTTTTCTTAAGAATAAGAATTAATAATTATTATTAAAGATAGACTAATAAGACATTACAATCTCATATGACGTTACGCTAATTAGGATTAGAATGTGAATTACAAGTATTCTATAAAAAAATCAATCATGGCCATGAAAAAATCAGGAGTTTAATCTTATGAATTAAATTCTTCAATATTAAAAGTATTACATATAATATAATACTATACAAACGGACCTACTACATAATTCAAAACTTCCTTTAAAAGGATTATTGCACAAAAAGAGCTGTCAGATTATAATTACAAAATTATAGTTGACCCGAGAAAGAAAAACGAAAATAACTCAGGAAATCTAAGGATATCAAGTCCAAAAGTGAACAGATTTCATTGAATAATAAGAAGGACATGGCTACCATACTTTAAAATAGTACATTCCAATCCAATAGTATTAATATTATGTATTATTTTTGTTTCCTTTTAAAAGTATATTTGGAGTATAACAACATTATATTCATAGATTTAGCGAAAATCCCTGCAAATAAACTATTTAAAAAGTAGAAAGATATAATCATTGCAAGCACTCTTTTTTCTTGGCAAAGAGCGTATAGGCCTTGTTCTTTTTGTTTCTTTTCCTCAAAGAATCTTATCATCTGACCCAAGACCCCTAAAAACATGGCTGCCATTCATTGGCGGAAAAGTATTGTGTATTGTTTGAGGTTATTATTTGGAAAACCATTTTTAAATGTGGAATGAATTCACTTTGAAGTTATATATACAGATATGTCCTATAATACTATTGTTTGTGATTGTTATTGCTTTAGGTACTGACGGTGTTTGAGAGGGAAGAAGAAGGCTGTAGAGGAGAGTGGAACGATACGCGTTTTTTTTTTTCTTGACTTTCATTAGGCAGGCAATGTATATAGGCGAAAACAAGAAGAGAAACTCACTTACAGTGAAGTGATGTCATGTTTCACTCATGGGGATAGTAGTTGAATCCGTGTGTTTGCCTTGATGTGACTATGATAAAGCTGTGCCTGCAATAAAACATTTTGAAAGTGTATTTTGAATCCCCCGTATTTGTGAAAGACCCATTTGGCCATGCCGGTTCAGAGGGGCTATGGAGGCTATTCCTATTACACCGCGAGCACCCCTAGTTATTCAAGCGTCTACTCTCCATTTTCCCGCTCCTCAACCCCAATTCGATCCTACTTAAGCGAAAGTGATAAAAATAAAAGCTCCTCCTCTTCAACGTCACTCCCCCTGCAGCCTATCGATACTTTTCCCCGCGCAGACTACTATGACACACCCTCCAGCCTTCCCACTTCCTCCTCCAAGCGAGGCCTTAAGACCATCAAAACCGAGGACCTTCAACTCGAAGACAAGGAAAAGAATAAAAAGGATGAGTCCGCAGCTAGGACAGCCATTCCAGGGACCATTAAGCGGGACACGACGTCTGCAAACATCCCTGGCGGGAAACAGTCATTCGCCTTGTCACAACTAAGCGCAAGGTTAACCCCTATAATCTCGTGGGTGCCGGGCGACGAATGGGGGGAAAGGATGATACTTCCGGGCTCACCATGGGACAGAAGTTGGCCCTTAAGCACTACATAGTGGATCCCAAGCTTAAAAATGCCATTGTGAGTGAGTCCAGTAGTTCTAGTAGCAGCTGTGATGAGGACGATAGTAGTGACTATACATGGGAGACCTGCTCGGACTCTGACCCTCTTGGCGTTCCAAAGACACCCACCCCACCACCTACGCCAGACAGAAGAAGACCTTGAGCTCCTCGAAAGCCACTTCAATATAGAGGAAAGTCAAAACAGCCACACTCGTATCCTCTGAAGACTCCAAGTCCATTTCCTCTTCCTCCAAACGCACACCCATCAATTCCTCCAACAGCTCCATTAATCGATGGATGCGTGCATTCGATACAGGGATCAATAAGTTTGCAAGGCGAGCCGCGAGCTTCAAACGCAGTCCCTCGTCTTCATCCCTATTTTTACCCCTGGAAACCTCTTCTTCCTGGTCACCTAAGGTCATTCAAACAGAGACCCTTGAGAGCCCATCTATAGCCAATATCCCACTCATACCTCCTAGGAAAATACAGACTTTCACTCCCGACGATCTACCTCTTAAGACTCCAGCGCTGATTCTTGTGGAAAAGCCGCCTCTCCATCCCTCGTCCTCCACTGCCCTTTCCAGCCTTCTCGTTCGAAAAGATTCCCTATCCTCTTCCTCCTCAAGCTCTCCACATCTGAAGAGGACGTTTAAAAGCGTCATTAAGGTCTCGAATACAAGCTCTGAGAGCGAGGAAGATGATTCGGGATGTACGTTTAACTATGGCTGGAGGAAAGGTCAGCCGCCAAGGAGTGACGTCATTGTAAGATCACAAAGAAGCCACCAACAACACCTCAATATCATCAAAGCGACAATCCATACGCGAAAAATCCCACAGAACCGAAAAAATCCTTCCAAAAGAGCATCAGAGAGCTTTGAAAGCTTTGAGGCCTCTATAGCTGAGCCAGCTCAGTCCGCAGATATTCCTTTTGATAGCTTGACACAAGTACAAATCGTGCAATCCGAACATGTGGGCGTGGTCCAAATAGCTTGCCCTCCAGAAACCCTTCTGGCTGAGGCAAAGCCCACTCAAAAGGAGCTCCTGACAGAGGTCCTGATTGCATCTACAGTCCTTGGCAGAATCGAAAGGGTTCCTGGAGTTGAGCTGGAGGAAGTGCAAGGGAAATCATTTCTGGGCCCTTGGAGAGAAGGGAAGTGCCTATCCTTTTGAAGCATGATGTTGAAATAGAGCTAATACCACCGATAGTGGCCAAGGGCATAAGTGTTCTGAGTTGTCAATTGAATCCCACGGAGCCTTCACTGAAGAAGCTAAAGAAAAAGGTGCGAAAGGCCTCGGTGAAAATCGTTCCTGTAAAGCGATCAGTTGGGAAAAAATTGGAGCCAAGGGTCTCTGAGAAGATTGCGCCGACGGATAAGACGGACGTGATGGTTCCCAAGAAGCTTGTGAAGAAAAAGAAGGGCAAGGATAAGAATAAAAAGGATCCGCAAAGCTCATATCCAAGGCGGTTGAGCAGTTGAAGGGGGGAGCTAATAATGATAGACGGGATTCGGCGGGGAGTAGCTCAAGTGCAGGTGGTGAGCTGATTGGTTCCTCTCAGCTGGAGCGCGTCCCTTCTCCTATGCGAAAGATCTTTGAGATGCGTTCCAAGGTTGCCTCCGGGGAAAATTATGTCCCTGAGGTTCCTAGTGAGAAGCCCAAGTACTGGACAACGTTTCCTCCTCCCGTTCCGAGTGATGAAAGGAATGCATTTTTCGAAATGTCGCAGATGCGCAACGAAACAGCCAAAGCGGCAGTGAGCTAAAGGAGGAGCAGGACGCCATTTTAAATCATCAGGGAGGGGAACCTCTCGAGCCCTGGTACGATGATGAGGACGAGGCTCTCCGGAACCAGCTGAAGGATCTGGAGGCTCGGCCCTCGGACCATCATCGCCCTGAGATCAGCGACGCACTCCAGAAGAGAACATGGCTGTGATAAGCTCTTTGGGGGGATTCAGTTCCCGGGAGGAGTGCTTCAGATGACGCCCAAGAGACTGTTAAAGAAACTCCTGGATAAAGGAAGGGATTCGGGGATTGAGAGTCAGAGGAATAGTGCAAGTGAGTACAGAATGTATATTTGGTTTATTAGATTTGAGGGCAATTTTTGGATATATCAGAAAAATATCATATAAAATATTTACATAAAATTATATATATATATATGAATATCATCACAAAATGGTACTAAAAATGGTAAAATCAATAAAAAATCAATACATGTTAAATTCAGTATTATTATGCTCTATTACATTAAATAAGTTAACTTCATATTTAATCATTGTATTTCAAGTATATTACAAATCTTCCCAATCAGTATTTTGTAATAGCCTAAGTAATTATATCTTTATTATAACGTATCTTTATTTCCTTCACCCTCCCAGACTTCATCATAGAGATATAAAGACATATAAGAGGGCTTATTGGATTCTTCAGAGGAATACGTCATATTGCCAAATATAAACAAATATTCTATCGCTATGATCAACTTACGATGATGTAGTTCAAATTACTTTGTTTATATTGGGCAATGGCGACAGCTGAACGACAATGTTTCTCTGCTATTGAAGGGAATAAGCTCTCTATATCTTTATATATCTATGACGTCAATGGAATCCATTGTTGTTGCATCATCCCCCCCCTTTACTATTTCTTCCGGACATCATCATATTAAGGATTTTATAAGAAAAAGTTAAAAAAGAGATATTTAAATTTCTTCGACATAATTATGCTTCATATATATGTTAAAACCTCTAATAAATGTCTATATTCACCATAGAAGGAAAGGCGGGAAACTAACAATATTTTTAAACAAATACTTATATTTATTAGTCAGCTGAACAATGTCAGCTGATATTCATATGGTAAAAATCAATATTTATCTACTTTAGCTTTTTTATGGAAATATATAAATAATGCATTATTACAAACAAAAGACGTTTGATATATAAAACTCCATCTTTTCTTTATTCCTCTTGTAACATTACGTTCTCCGACGACCGCTCGGCATAGCATCAAATACAGGAAATTATGATGTATCGACTTATCTTGGTATTATAGTATAATGGTTGTCCCATCACGTTTTTTTGCTCCCGATCCGATTCCGATAATTTGAAATTCGATTATCAGCAGATCCGATCGTCCCTATACAAACCTGCAAGTACTGTTTTATTTTTTTAACGAACGACAACAAAAAATTCCCTTCGTTCGTTTTAAAAAATCATACAGTAACTTGCAGGTTTGTACTTTTTAAAATATATTCATGAATGTCTACCCTATCGCCAAAAAAAAAAGTATATTTCATAGACCAGTAGGCTGTTCTTTTTAACATCCATTTTATGTGAAAATTACTTTCTAAAAAATCGTCGTCACTCTCAAATGACGAACGCAATTTTCGCAGAGAAACAAATTATGATATTAATAAGTCAAAAAGATATCGGACAAAGCCGATATCTTTTTGCCGTTTCCGATTTTTTGAAAATGATGCGAACGGCCCCGATTGATTGGGACATCTCTAACACATTATTTATATATATTTATAATATATTTATACGCGATTAAATGATTTCAAACAATTTAATTGAGCCCAATCAAGAATCAATTTTAATTGGCGCATTGGATGAAAAATGAATATTTTGAAGAGGTAAATACAAATTCTTAGAACGATTAAACAAATTTACAGATAATTTGTTTAGGTCACATTTGTGCACTTTTAAAGCAGAATGCACTTCCTGCCTCAAAAAGTTAGAATAATAATGCTATAGATTTGATTAGTTTTATACATGAGTGCCTTATTGTGACAATGGCGTAGCTATACATTTTGGAATACTGCGTAAGAAGGTAGTCAGCAGTTGATAGAGATATAACTCAATATTTGGAACGAACTCGTTATTTGTTTTTTTCCTGAAAAGGTAATTGTTTTTTTGTATTTGCATAATTGAATATATTATTTGAACTTACATTTCAACACTTTAACACTTATTATATAAGCATTATGCAATTCCATTAAAGTATATTGCCATGCAATAAAAATAAAGGTATTATAAATGTATCTAATCAAATAGGAACGGTAGGAGTTGATTATAACGATACATTTTTACTCAGGAGGCATCAAAGCCCTTGATAGCCTCTCAATTAAGTGACATGATTTTTCTTTAATTTGAGGGGGAAATAATGTTTCTGATTACTCGTTTCTATGCTTCCTGATCTTATAAACATAACCTTGAGACTACCGATGTCGTGATGAATGAACAGTCATCTGGGAAAAAATGTTATCTTCTCAGTTGCGTCAAAATACGATCACTAATAAGTAGATTTTCTGTTAAAGCTTGATATACCAATGAAATAGATTATAATGGTGTCAAACAATCTTGAATTAGCGAATGATGATACTCCCGATCATTTTCTATATCTGTAGTAGGTAATTAAAGGATTTGTTTTATCTTGACAAAATTTTGAGTGTATAATTTTGAGGGCTCAGGGAGTGAAATCATCATCGCCATGTTATATTATGTTCAACACATTTATGGGATTTATTTGACAAAATATCTGTGGATTTACATTGATTTGTTAAGGTTGTTTTTGGACAATTTGATCGTTGTCGGAAAATACGTTTTCCATAGCATATTTTAAGTGAAAAACGTTTTTTACTATTTCTTGAAAAAATGCGTTAGATTTGGACCAAATGTATGAGGAGAATGTGAGTTACTTAAAAAGTTGTTTAGGGGCGTTCTCAAAATATATATCTATAAAACTATATATTCGCTATTTCCTAAGCACTGGTTATTTATGGATCAACTATTCAAATGATAAGTTTGAGATACTAAGAAATATTTGCCAAAGTGGAAATAAAATTAGATTCATTGCCATCTTAAATATATATAGATATATATTATAAGAAATATATTGTATATATATATATCAGGAAACGACAGGGTACCCGCTGTTTTTTGAACGTTCCACACGGTGTCTAAAAAATCACCGGGCCGCGACTTTATTTTTGGAAATTGTTTTTCTAAAAAACGTCGTCACTTTCAAAATGACGAAGGAACGAAAATATACTGAAGTCCCGGCCCGGTCCCGGATTAAAAAAGTGTCCTGGTCGTTTCCTGAAATATATATATATAAATTTATTTTTTAAAATATCCCTTCGTTGACTGGATCAATCAATCATCAAGACTACATTCTGTTAGTATATTATTCTTAAATATCGATTATCTAAATGATTAAAAATAATAGTTATTGCTCAAAGTCGAATCATCCATTGACAACTACTGCCTTATAAATGCATGACTTTGTATATGGTTTCGGGTTCTTCTTGATGGTGTTCTATGGTTTGACATCATATATATATATATACGTCCTCGATCTATGCAATAATTGGATACTTAATAGAAAATCATCATATATCCTAGCTTTCGTTTTCCCCATGTTTCCAATAATATGAATGGCTGCTGGATTATTAGCGTTGATCGTTGGAATCTATATAATAAATAGCTTTCAAACGATATTATTAAATTACGGGTTATAAAAGTATTATGTTAGTAAGCAATGAAATATCACTAAAATGGCAGCTAAATTACGTATTCCTTCTGTATCCCCCTCAACAAATATTATTTTAACTTTTGGTCATGCATTTTTCGCACCATCAATGTCCAGTAAAGTTAAAAAAAGACACAAATTTATTGAATATATTGGCAGCCATCTTTTTTTTGTTTTGGGGTTTTAAATAAATGCAACCGCCGTCCTTAGTAGCCGTTTTATAGTATTTATCATGAAACAACAGCTGACGGCATTCGTTCATATATATCTTCTATTGAGTGTCCATCGTTATACTATCTGCATGTGTCTATATATATTTTATTTGGGTTATGTTTTAATAAATAAATTTCCCGCCTCAACATAGCTTGCAACATCAGCTGCCAT
The DNA here is from genome assembly GCA_013387185.1 of Caligus rogercresseyi. NCBI lineage: Eukaryota > Metazoa > Arthropoda > Copepoda > Siphonostomatoida > Caligidae > Caligus > Caligus rogercresseyi. The sequence goes on from CP045908.1 coordinate 5,326,872, forward strand.
AAAAAATGTGAGAAACATGCCGAATCTCTGTGGTATCGATCAAAAGAGCTGGCAGAAACGCTTCATGCTCTGAAGCGAGAGCGAAGCAGAGGAGCAATTTTTCAAGGTATTTAGATGTATTGTATTTTATATGAATTGTATTATATATATATATATAATATAGATTTTGTAATATTTCATGATATAACTATATCATGTGACGTCATACATTTTCTACCAATGTTGTGTTTATGAAAAATAGCAATGGAGCCAAATAGATGTTGTGGTCTAGCTGGACTAACCTAACTTTTAATGATGTTTCCTAATAATCAGACGTAATATAAAATCTAATTATAAGAGTATTGGGTCACTAATAGGTTTTCACCAACTACAACAAAGAAAACAATTTGGAATATTCTTGAGAACTCTGCTTTCCTAGGGATATATATATATATACATATATATATATATATACATATATATAGAGCGGATCTTAGAAACTATAAAAAGAGGTGGGTTGATTGAGGATCACCCAAATGTTTCCCCTGCAGAATAAACAATGATCTAAAACCTTACGTGACCCGCGGCCATCTCTCTTTAACGATACCATTATTGAGTGGCCGCTAATAACTACATATTTGGATTTAAAAGAGCTTTGTAAATTAACTGTTTTTGATGCCTGACATTATATTTTTTACTGAATTTTTTTATTACTTTTTTAATGCAATTAATGTGTCCTGTATTTAATGAAGCTGGTATCATGACAAAGGATTTTCCATAAAATGAAATAGGTACCTACAACAACAAAAATACATATTTATGGGCAAAATAGAATATTTGCAATTTGAGAATTGTCCATTAATTCGCGGTAAGGTAAGGGATATACATCACAATCCTAATAATTAAAAAACTTATTTTACATGCAAGAATGACCTGCAATTTTTAAAGCCAAGAGGAGATATGCTTAATCAATATAATATAAATATTTCAAGCTTTAATTCCTGGTTTTAAATATATTTTTCTAAAGAATAGAGTGAATGTATAAACTAAACAATTTTAATGCATTTTTATGACAATTTGCCATGATTCCTTAACATCGCTCAACACACTGAATAACAAAATATATGATAAGGAATAAAAAAGTTTCTTTACGTGATATCATGGAATTACTGAAATAATATTAAGGACTTGTCAAATTGCGACATAGTCTTGATGATTGTAAATAAATATTGACTATTAGATTGAAGTGAAGAGATGATGCCACCTTAAGGAACTTTCTGCAATATCAGCCAATATCAAATTAAATTAACCATAGAGATATAATACATAGAGAGTTTATTAGATTCTTCGGAAAATACGTCCCTATTGCCCAAACTAAACAATATTTCTATCTCTATGATCAGCTTATGATGACGTAGATCAAATTACTTTGTTTATATTTGGGCAATGGCGACAGCTGAACGACGATGTTTCCTGCTATTGAAGGGAATAAGCTCTTTATATCTTCATATCTCTATGGGCCCACCTCACCGGAACTTTCCGGTATCAGCCGGTATTAAATGAAATGAACACTTATTAATGAATAGAAATAAATCAATGGCTCCTCTATATTAATAGCGTATGAGATCAAACACAAAATCTTCACAAGGTGCGAAAATATTCAATGAAATCTGGCGCCATAGTATAATAATATATTGGAGTATCCAGAGATCAACTTGTCGACAAGCGATTGCTTTCAATACTATGACGCACAGTTATGCATAAAGGATCTAAAAATATATCTTAAAGGTCCATAAACAACGTAGCTGTAGAAATATGAAATGCCGACGTCCTCATACAAGTAAGCTTATACTTGGATATCAGCTTGCAATCAACTCTTTTCATATTAAAAGTCTATTAGAGGAGTAGACATTAATATCCAGGGATCACAAAAAATATTATTCTTGCAGGTCCACCCTTAACATGAGTATTGCATTGCGTAAGATGGATGTCTTTCTACGTCCAATGGTCTGAGTTATGTTCCATTTATCGACAGATATTCATACATTTAAACATTGTTTAATTTTTTCGTAAAGCAGTTGTTGTTATCAATTTATATGAATAGGCGGAAAGTGAATAATTACTTCATGAGATCCAACAATAAATACATGGAAAAATGAATGACAATTAGTATTTTAAGGATGGCTTTCTTCTCTCTGCCTGATTGATGTTCACTTCTCAACAGCCTCAAGTGAAGTGGACTTTGTGGCATAATACAACTCTTTCTCTATACCAACACGTTTAAAAAAGAACCATCTTTTCTCTATCTCTAAGTTAAAAATAGTGATGTCTTATAAAAATTCACTTAAAAACGTGTAGAATAAGGATCCGCTAGATGACGCTAATCAAACACAAACCCCTTTTCTTATCTCTACTTATATCTTAATAATGATTAGCTTCTTCCTCTGCAATCTGATTGGCTTATAGTTTGACAGCTAAGTCATTATTCATCAATCAAAAGACTCATTAAAAGAGAAAAAGTGTTCTATTCCGTTCGATTTTGATGCAGTATGAGCAGTTTAAATTGTGATTCCATTTGAGCTCTAAACAAATAAAATAATTGTAATGAAGGAAGTTAAATCTTAGTTATAAGCAAATTCAATTAAGGATGCTATACAACTGATTTTTAAATATAGAATGCTCTATGACATAGGTATTTTGTTTCGTATCATCGTTATCATGATTATACAAAATAATTTCACAGCTCTTTGAAACCATTAAGAATATTAAACCTTGCAATATTCTATATACATAATTTATATATATATATATATATATTAGGGGATATTATAAAACCTAAATTAACGATATCAAAATTTCACTCTCCGCCCGAAAGTTGCGTCATAAGACACTAATTTATAGAAAAATAAATGTGATTTGGTTTACTTCCCTTCCCCCCCCCCCAAATTGCATTCAAAGGTTCGTTATGATGCAAAACTTTTTGGTTATTACTTAGTTTGAAAAAAATGGTTTACTAAATTTAGCTAGATGAATATAGGACTTGTTATTTTTTTTTCAAATTTTCTTCAAATAATATTTAGTGCCATAAATGAATATAGTGCTGACGCACCACTCATTTTTAAATACAGATCAAACCAAATCCATTTTTCTACGATTGTTTCTTTATTATGACGCAACTTTCGGTGGGGGTGAAATTTTGATATCTTAATATTAGGTTTCTATACTACCCCCTAATATATATATATAATATATATATCAGATCCCTTACATTATAAAAATCAATTTCTTAAACTACATTTATTTAACGGACAGTAAAATAAAATAAATTAATCCTAATCAATAATTTAAAATAATGGCACAAAAATTCTTCTGCAATAAATTTATAAATTACGTGTGACATCCATGTTTTTCTTTTTATACATTAGGAGGTCACGTGCCTACATGTAATCTTATTAATACGTTTTCTCATAGTTTACACATCCAATGGGCAGATGAAAAAAGTCAGGACGCTTCCTTGTGTCAAAAAGAAATGATAAAAATAAAAACAATAATATGTCTTTGTACACTCATACAAGCTTTGTTGATTGATTGTTAAAATAGTGCCCCCCCCCCCCCTCACTCTTGTAGAAAAAGTAGTATTTTGAATGTCAAGAACACGGTGTAGTAAGTGAGAACTCCCGCGTCAAGAGCCGTCAATGAAAAAATGCTATAATTCAAGAGCTTTGTTACATAAGGAGCTCTTTTGGAAGCTGTTTATTATTCTTAAAGATCTTAA
>CP045908.1:5330725-5348799 GCA_013387185.1 Caligus rogercresseyi
TTTATATCTCTTTGATAGATATAAAGATATAGAGAGCTTATTCCCTTCAATAGCAGAAAACTTCGTCGTTCAGCTATATTCTGGACACAATATAAACTAGAGGCATATACCACTCAGAGAGTGCAAACCTCCGCCGTCACGGGGTCCTTATGAACCTCCGAGGCGGATTTTCACGACTGGGCCGGCGTAGAGGGGACGGGGGAGGGTTCCCCTCGACGGAAATTCCGAGAGGAAGACATACCGGCACCCGATTTTACAGCACAGCGAATCTATTGGCAGAGTAGGCTAACTTGAAATATTTATTAGTATTAGCTCGTTTTGCATCTTAATTCTGCACTCAGAGAGCAAAATTTAATCCCTTGTTACTTTTGACATTTCCAACAACTCCACCAAGTTCATTCGAATCTGTTCCGTACTTTTTGTGTTATCCTGCTGACAAACAACCAACAAACAAACAAACCAACAAACCAACGCCAGTGAAAAAAACAAGCCTCCTTCGGCGGGTAACAAAGTAATTTGATCTACGTCATCGTAAGCTTATCATAGAGTGAAATATTGTTTATATTGGACCACAAAAACATATTCCTCTGAAGAATCCATAAGCCCTCTATGTCTTTATATCTCTATGGCTGGAATATAGAGTGGGGAGTTCATGTCTCTTCATGAACCTAATGTACAGTTCACTCTTATTGAGGCTCTTCCATGCCTTAAAGAAAAGGGGTTCATTTTCAAAATGTATTATTATTGAAACAGTCTGTGCTTTGTTCCATTACATATACAGAATGATTAATCTGTAATGGAATCCGTGGTATTACTATAAATATGAATGTACGTGTTGGTTAATGAATTAATTATCGTTTGGAAGATGTGTGGGGGTTTTGAGCTCCGTCTTCTTGTTTAGTTCAAGAGCCGTTCAATACATACCACGTTCGTTTAGATTGTATTTCATTTAAGGATTTGCTTAATGCTGTGTAGGAGAGTTCAAACAAAATATGGAAGGTATTTGTAGGTAAATGTTATTCATTCATTGATTATTGTTGTTCAAATGAACAATATTTTTTAATTCATTAATATTATACATTCCTATTGATATCTCCTTCCTAAAATAATACACTGTAAAAATAGAACAGGAAAGCCACTTGTTTTTATAGTTTCAACTGTAAGATACGATTGATAAGCATTATAGTACGATTAAGGGAGCTGTTAACTCAGTTCTTAGCTCCTCCAACTCTCAATGTTCACTTCCTTCAAGAGGAGAAGGCAAAAAGGATCAATCTCCCTGAAAAACAAAGTATACAAATTAAGTTTATTTTATGTTTTCATGATAATGAAACTTCATAAAACATATTATTATGTTGACTTCATACATAATATATACAAATTGGATTCTTCCTGCATGACGTCAACCCGGCCAGTGTGAAGTGTCAGATATCTCTGTAATATGGGCGTGCACCCAAAATAATAGACAAGGGATTCGAGTTCAGGTTGTAAGGAGTCACAACGTCTTGGGTCAGTAGGATACGTTATGCACAAGTCAGGACTAGGCATCTAAGCCGTTTGTGTGGGGTGCACCATCTTGCTGGAGCACCACGGTGTCGTCTGTGCAGTTAGCCTTTAGTTAATCTTTCAAGACCTGACAGACACGACCTGCGGTGAGTCTGACCCCTTGGGAACCCAGATGAGGAGCGCCGCAAAACCCATTGGACGCCACAAATTCAAGTACATGACACTGGATGGGTGATGTGTGGTCATGAGGGTGCGACACAGACTTGTCGTCGTTGATGGTGAGGTAGCAGTCAGTTCTTGCGGCTTCTTACCGGGTCAACAGCCTTTTCGTCCAAAAGGGTGATGATCCTATTCGTGTGCGATTTCTTGAGGTTGTTTAAGAGGGACTGTGTAAATGGGTTTCTTTCATCTTTTCAGTCATGAGTCCTTCTCTTCGTCCACACCAAACTCTTCCCTTCTGGTTCTTGACTGCCCCTGCGCAATTTGTTCGGCACTATCTCCATATTCTTGTGGTCGACCTCATCGACTTCAATGGAGCCTCCTGGACGACCCTTTCCCCACCTATCACCTTCTCACCCCTCCCAGGCTTTCTTTCGATGCACTCATTTCTGCGGTTTGTTGCACACGGTGGCTCTAGACCCACGGTCAACTGACTTGAAATGCTGATGGGCGTCTGCCCCGCATTCAAAAGTACGCAGATCTTGTTGCGATGTTTCTTGCAGACGTCATTTTTACAGTAACTACGGCAAGTAGACGCATGCAGTTTTTTGTTTGTTGTTTATAATTCGTTTTTGTCTCGCTTATTACATTGAAACCTTTAACGTTCGATTCGCCACAACCTCAAAATATAAGTGGTCTATATTTCTATGACTCAATAACTCAGTGCGTTAGCGTGTTCAACTCTCAATATTGAGGACGGTGGTTCGACTACTATCCCGAGAGGGGAAGGTCAATACGATAATCTAATTGATAAGATCCTACGTTCGATTGCACCATTCTAATGCTATAATGTGGATTCATATATTTTTAAGAACAACAAAAAAGATTGCTTATTTATCATCTTATCTTCTTTCAATACCACTATTCTGAATCAATCCTTCAGTATTACCATCATCAGAGCTTATTTTTTCAAAATATGAAGTTGTCAGAATGTAATGTTGTGGATTTCGTTTAAAAAAACGCCAATAAAGAACTAATTTTAGGTGACAATTGTTAAGATTGGTAAACCATTACAACTGTGCTTGAAGTATTTTAACCATGATTGTATATTAGAGGATTTCCTCCAGTGTCATTGATATTACTTCATGTCAATTATCCTTAATAAAGTTGACGAAGAAGAAAAAACAACATATTTTATTATAACATTTTCATTACGAGTTTAAAATATTAAATTCCTCGGATATTATAAGGTTTTACCATCCATGCGAGAACTGCAGTTTTATTTTTAATACCACAGTTCACGCTTTTGTGGATTGTCCACTTTTAAAAAGTGTTAAGGCATTTGTCCAACTAAATGTTGGTGTGGATGGGAACGGGCTGCCGGGACAAATCAAGGCCATTACCTATTCTATTTGGAGCAACACAAGAGGAGTCGTAATTCTTTACCTTTTTATAAGGCGATTGAGTGTGCTTCATTATATATTAAATCATGGTGGGAAGAAAAACTAACATAACAGTTCCATACACGAAGAGGAGTTAAGATCCTCATGATAGGAGCAGCTGGCGTTACTCGGCCTCGGAATCAAAATCCCTCAAGTGGCATCTTCTCCTGGATTTGGGCTGGCGATATCATCAAATTTATTCCATCAACTTCAGCACAATATCTAAGCCTGATTAATCAATTGCTAGAAGATCAACGTTTTATGTCAAGAACGGCCTTATTGTGATTATTTTTAGCTTTTAACATCGTCTTATTGTCTCTTTAAAAAGGCTATTTTATTTCTAGGCAGTAATTATGAACTATAATGTTCATTTAGGTATTGTTTTTACGCAACTGCTAGTTTTATTTTTATTAATATCGTATTGTCTTATGTGTAATTATATCTACACTGTTTGTTGATGAAGATATATAAAGAGTTTCCTTAACTCCATGACTCGCCGTGAATTAAATATTTAAATATGTAAGTCGTTCTTTTCAAGACACTGTGTTTTTTTCAAACTTGATTTGTTTCAATATTCTTCCATAGCTCTGTAAGCTAAGAAATATATCCTTAAAGCCCTACAAGCAATTCATTATTCACCTAAGAAAGAAACCATATGTGGGCAGCTAAAACCTCTAAGTCATCCTCCGTTATTTCACTTGTTATCTTACATTTCATATTGTTTTTTTTTTATTCTTTTTGGTATCTTGTAGAAGAATATAGTCTAGGAAACAATTATTATATGGTTGTGTATATTTAGACCCATATTCTTATTCATGGAAAATACAAGACTTTCTTTATAACACACCCCAGAGTACTTATATAGATACAACAATATACAATAACAAAACAAAAGAAGATATAACAAAAATGTTAAAAACTATAATTTATATATTTATCTATCACCTATTATGCATAATAAACAATAATATATTACCATTCGATATCTGTTCAACTCATAGAGGATATAAACATATAGAGAGCTTATTCCCTCCAATTAGCAGAGAAACATCATTCAGCTGTATTTTGGACACAAAGATGCATTTCTCTTCCTCAAATAGCAGAAATACATCGTTCAGCTGTATTCTTGACACAATGACTTATTTCTCTACGAATCTAATAAGCTCTCTATATCTTTATATCTCTATGGTCAACTACTTTTATGGGCATCAATTGACAAACATTTTCTTTAAATAAAACGAATATAGTCTCTATCATTTTACTACTTTCTGACATATATAATAATATGACGTATTTTAAGATTAATACGTAAAGGTCTACCTATAACTTGAATACATATATAGGATCTTAGTTTTAAAGTATAGAACAATAATTTAATTCTATGTATATTTTGTCAGTATCTTTATCTCTACCAACAAAGAGAGACCTCAGCGCGTGGAATGGAAGACATCGTAAGAGAAGTCTTATAAAATGGGCGAATAATTGATAAAAGACCTTTTTGGTTTCTCTTGTGTGCATTCAAAGAGATTTAGGGGAACGTGTTTTCTCAGTGGAGTGTTCTGTACTTTGAAAGTTGAGGACACAGGTTCGACTTCACGCGAGAGAGGAAGGTTGTTTTTGGTCAATCGGAGTGAAAAGGGATTGATACACATCAACGCTCTAGTGCGTATCCAAAGAATGCAGTTATATAGACACAATAGCAACAAAATAATTAAATAAAGACTTTGTACCTGTTTGTATTTATAATATGAAATGAAAAGGAACTTTAATAAGATAATGAAAATATTCAGAAGACCGTAATTTGTTGGTTAGAATTTATTGTTTACAATGGACATAAATAACACTATGTAACAAACTTAAGGTCTTTGTTTGCCCTAGCTGAAATTTCTAATCTGAGTCCCATTTTGTACGTGGATTCCAAAAATGCCACTAAAAATATCGTACGAAAAATGGTTTGGCCTATATGGCCTTTTTTGATAATCATGATTTTCATAACTTCTAATGCTTCACGCCCAGTTATCTTCGTGCAAAGTAATATTACTCACAAATATAATAAATATTTATTGTTTTAGTATGTCAGAGCATTTCAAATCCGTTTTTTTATAATTTATATATCTTCGTATTAATAAAAAAATAGGCTTTACATTTCAAAAAGTTGATCATTTTTTAGTATTTCTATTTAAGCGGCCATATATTTTTTTTCAAGTTTAATAACTATATCAATATGTAATATATTTTTCGTGTATGTCAATGCATTTCAGAACACTTTTTTATAATTTCGGTATCTGGGATGAAAGTAAAGAAAATATCAATTTAGTATGAACAAGTATTAGAAATTATGAAAATCATGATTATCAAAAAAGGCCATAAAGGCCAAACCATTGTTCGTACGATATTTTTAGTGGCATTTTTGGAATGTACGTAAAAAATGGGACTCAGATTAGAAATTTCAGCCTGGGGGCAAAATCCTGTTACATAGTGTAATCAAAATGAATACTTAAGAATCTAAGAGAATGATTTTGTTCAAGTTCATAAATAAAAAAAAGTACTTCTGGATTTCTCAAGAGATTATATAACAAACTTTCATACTAAATTGGGATTTTTCTTTTTGACAAACCATATTGCACATATGTACCTTATAAGTTATGAGCACCCATGTAAGGAAGATATAAAAGGTGAATAGATAACCATTTTAAATTGTTATAATTTATCTTTCGTAACTGGGCTTTGCATTTCCATGAGTGAATTCTCAATTTATGATAGTTTTATATTTTCCGTTATGAGTTAGGGGTTCTAACTATTGACGATACTTTTTATATAATTACTTAATAGTGCTTTAGTATTTGTGTTAAAGAGCTCAAACTTGTGTTTTCATAAAATAGTATTATTTTTTGATAACTCAATCTATTGTGCAAATAGTTATTTTAATGATCGGTGAAGAATAAAATACCTACAAAAATGATCAAAAATGAACCATAAAAGATTTAAAAATCCACACTTGTACAAAAATAATACAATTAAAATATTGTTTATCCCAGTGAAGTTGAAACAATATTTACAAATAATGGTCTACATGATATTATCATTTTTCGTTTAATTGAACTGCTTTATATATATTTGTGGTAGTCATTTTCTATCAGGTAAGTGAGCATCATCATTAATAACTTCCTAATAATTGAGTTTTACCCTATTTTCAAGGATCTTTCCACCAAACTATACACTAACAGGAAGCAAAGTAGATTTAAATTAATATTTATTATTTATATGAATACAGTATTTTAGTTTTGACATTTTTGTTGAATGAGACAACAAGTGCCCTTTTTGGATATGTAGGTAGATGTCACATATCTTAAGAGCTTATAATTTTACTGCCTATAGCTAGAAAAAATAATAATATTTTTGTGCCTAATTGGTTGATGTTATTGCATCCGAGTGGATATAAATACGCTTATAGCATTAAAATTAGTCACTCGAACCTAGGATCTTATCAATGAGCTAGACCAAAAATGACCTTCCCCTCTCGGGAGGATTCGAACCTGCACCCTCAACAATGAAAGTTGAATACGCCTTAACGCACACGACTTTCGCACTCCCAACAATTGAATTTAATTTTACAGTTTTTTTAAACTACCATATATATTTTTAAAGCATTATTTCAACTCTTAAAAAAGCAAGTATGGGTTTTCAGTAAATCACCATAAAATGCCGGATTTTAATATTAAGTTGGGGACATAAATAGATAGAATTTGATTGATTATCATGACTTTATATTTGTATAAAATGTTATGAAAAGCTAGGTCAATAACCGTCCTCCGGCGTTATGTAAATATTTTGCAATAAAGGGGGAAAATCCATGACTAATAGGAATAAACCAATCTGTGAACTAACGAACACAATTCCATTTTTGCAAATATATAATTTCTTTAAAGTCTATATTACCTCCGCCGAAGGAGGTATTGTTTTCACTGGCGTTGGTTTTTTGGTTGTTTGTCAGCAGAATAACTCAAAAAGTACGGAACAGATTCGGATGAAACTTTGTGGAGTTGTTGAAAATGCCAAAAGGAACAAGTGATTAAATTTTGGCATCTCTGAGTGCAGAATTAAGATGCAAAATGAGCTAAATACTAATAAATATTTCAAGTTAGCGTACTCTGCCAATAGATGTCGCTGTGCTGTGAAATTGGGTGCCGGGAGCGTCTTCCTCTCGGAATTTTCCGTCGAGGAGAACCCTCCCCCGTCCCTCTACACGCCGCCCCAGTCGTGAAAAATCCGCCTCGGAAGGCTCATAAGGACCCCGTGACGGCGGAGGTTTGCACTCTCTGAGTGTATTATGTCTCTAGTTTAAAATTGTATTACATAGAATATACATAAAATACAATTATAAAATTGTAGGTAGAATTGCGTAAGAAATACATAAATAAACTTATAGTTTAAAATTAATCTACCCTAAATAGATCCAAACTCAAACCAAGTCGATTGCATATTCCATGAATCGTGCCTAACTCCGGGGATCTTTAATTCCAGTGCGGTATATCGAGCTGCGGCAGAAAATAAAATTGGACGATAATAACTTTTTTATTTCAAGAGTGAAGATTGAATTCTACAAATTTGACACTTATAAATATCTATAAAAAATAAACAATTGTTACGGTTTTTTTGTTTGACAGAACACTCGTAAATCATTCTGGTAAATTACATGCTTAGTTGAGGCTATATTGCATGTAACATGTATGTAATATAAATCAAATAAAGGTAGACATATATATCAAGAGACAATGCAATAAAAAAGTGAATTTATGAACGAAGAAAACCTTGGTTGGGGATTTCCTTTTAAACCTTTCATGCGCTACATGTTTGGATTTAAGTCGTAGCTGCTATATTAAAAGTTTTCAAAGATGCATTGTAAAAGTGTCAAGGGCGTCTTTAAGTTACGAATGTCTTTATACTCTTTTTTCTATTATTTTATAAATACTTATTCAATCCTTAATATTATATATATGCTTTTATTATAATGATAATAAGATGTAACTTATATATTCATAAATTAGGTTAAGAGTTTGCATCATAATGAGTCTCTATTATGAACCTTTCTATAATTTTTCTAATGACAAACACTTGCTGTCTCATCATTATCCTTTCTTGGCAAAGGCACCTCTTGAAGATCAAGTCTGCCTTGTTTTGTGGAGAAGTACGAAGAGACATTTTTTCACTTATTTTATTTTTGACAGAAACTTATCCATGCTGTGGAGAACAAGTACGCGTACAGTGTATGAAACAACATTAGTTGTTTTTTGCCAATTATCCTTTAAAAAAATGAAGAAAAAGAAAAACAATATATTTTGATATATCATTTTCATTGAGAGTACAAAATATTTTAGTGGCTTTTCTTTAACTTCATTGATTCGCTGTGATTAAAATATATCAATTGTAAGTCGTTCTTTTCAACCAACTCTATCTTTTTCATACTTAATTTGTTTCAATAGTCGTCACCACAATATGAGAAGGCCTTCCCAATATCTTACCTCTTTAGTGCAAGAGATCCTCGATAGTTTAGGTCTTGAATAATTCTATTCCACTTATCTATCACTATTTCTTCCCTAAGCTGTTATAATCATTTAGACTTTAACAGTGTAAATATATCGTCTTCTATAACCTTATTACACCTTCACGTATCGTCAAACTATGATCGCTGATTATTTATCCCATAGTCTTATATCCTTACAAAACCACATAATACTAATGGCATGTCTCTTAGTTGCTCGTAGTTATAGTTTACGACAAAAAATATTTAGTCGATATTATTGATCTTCTAACCAAAGGATTTGATATATCTTCAAATATAAATTAAATTATTTAGTTATTCAAAACCCTGATTGTATTTAGCGTTATTTATAATAATATTACACATTGTGTTAGTTCTGTCAAATTGTTTTCGTACTGTTTTAATTAACGATTCTCTATCTTAATGTAATCTCAAGGGTTTTTAATATCTTTTGGATTTTTAGATAATAGATAAATACTATGTTTATTGTTGAAGTAAAGTAATGTCAATGAGGAAATATATTAATTACACTCAGAGAGTGCAAATCTCCGCCGTCACGGGGTCCTTATGAGCCTTCCAAGGCGGATTTTCACGACTGGGGCGACGTAGAGGGACGGGGGAGCTTTCCCTCAGACGGAAAATCCGAGAGGAAGACGCTCCCGGCACCCGATTTTACAGCACAGCGACATATATTGGCAGAGTAGGCTAACTTGAAATATTTATTAGTATTTAGCTCGTTTCGCATCTTAATTCTGCACTCAGAGATGCCAAAATTTAATCACTTGTTTTTCTTAAACATTGCAACCACTCCACAAAGTTTCATCCGAATCTTTTCCGTACTTTTTGAGTTTATCCTGATGACAAACAAACAACCAACCACAAACCAACGCCAGTGAAACAATACCTCCTTCGGTGGAGGTAATAGTTATTTGATAAGTATACCATATTTTACAATAATGTTTTCCAGGAAGTGTTATATTCCATAACGGAGAGTGTTAGCTCATTAAAATATTGCTTGCCTCTCAATTATAAGGGTGCTGGATCGAACTCCGAGGGAGGAAGGGGCAATTATGGTAGATCACATGGAAAATAATTTGCATTCAACGGAATAGTTATTATTTTATCATGCTTATTAGTTTCCATTGGGGAGAAAATACATCGAATCAAAGAGGTAAACAAATGTCTAGGAATTGTCCTTCAAAGAATTGTCGGTGACGAAGAAATGTCCGTTTAAGAAAGCTTGTCTAACAATAATATGAGCGATAGCTCACAGAGATAATAATTATTTCTCTAATCTTATAGAATCTGTTATTTGTTATGATTATTGTGTTTATTATGTATTTATATAATCCATCGACCCAATAAGGCAAATAAAATATTTGTTTGTTTGTTTAGCTCCTAAATTGGACCCACCTCACCGGAACTTAATCCGTATCAGCCGGTATTGATACTCTCTAGGAGCTATCTTTATTAATAAATAGTAATTCAGATATTTTAAATCATTAAATGATTTAAAAATGAAATCCTTAAGTTGCTCCCCGATCTCTCCCTCAGGTGCCATCATTTTTAAATAAATAAAATACTTTATCTGAAGTATATTTTTTCTCGCATAAGTATGTAAATAAAAATAATCCACCTTGTCCTTGATGCCTTGTTTTATTAACCCTTGAGGAAATCCTTTTATTTACATATGAATGGACAATGAATAATCAATTACATCCTAGTTTGCAGAACCAAAAGGATAAAGAAAAACTGTCTAATACCGTGACTTGGCGAAAAATGGAATGATAAAGAAGTGAACAAATTGAAGGTTAGACTCTTCTCATGAGGACGACGCATTGGATAACTGGAAAGAATGAAGTTGTTTGTTCTCTCAATGATATTTAGGGACATAAGTGAATTTAAAAAAAATACCAAACATGATATCAACTTTAAAGACTTTCATCGACTTCTGTAAGATGCCAATTTTAATATACTTAATATATATTAGACCTCCAAAAAAACCCACTTTTTTAGTTCTTTTACATATACCCAGCGATTCTGGTTCATTTTTGATGCTGAAAACGAGTAAAAAAAATAAAAAATCTCTAGCATTGTTAGAAATCGGACGTCATGGTGTCAAAGTTTCGTTAGAAGCAAAACTTTTTGTTATTACTATTTGAAAAAAACTAGTTTTACAAAATTTAGCTATGATCAATTGATGACTTTGTTATTATTTGCAAATTTTCGTCAAATAATATTTAGTGCCAATAAATGAACATAAGGGCTGATGCAACCAACCATTTTTAAAGAACAGCTCCTACTAGGGTTCTTTATAGTTTCAGGAAGGAAAAAGAAAAAGAGGGTACTCATGTTGATGCTTTAAGTTATCGTTTAATACGTTTTTAAAACGACAAATGATAGTAGATTTTCCCATCGAATCCCAATCTACTCCCTCTGAATCCCTCTCATCAGTATTGTTACCAATTCTTTTAATTTTGTTTTCTCAAATACAGTTTTTCAATGGAAATGTCATTATGGTAATCTCGTGAATTCGCCAATAGACATTTTGTCAACATATATATTATTATTATATATAAAAAAATATATAATATATAATATATAATATACATTTATATATACTCATTTATATATATATATATATTATATAATAATATATATATATGCTCATATTTGCAATCAAAAAATTATGGATTGAACTATAAATTCCGTAAATGAATCTAACGGGCGTCATAACTAGACGATACCATCAGCTCAATCACAGAGCTGGTAGCGTGACCCGATTGAAACACTTTTGGTTGCGTGAGGAAACGCACGACGTGAAAGTTCAACAGCCTGAAGAATGTTTTGTCGGCTGCGGATGATGAGTCCCAATCACTTCGGCACTGACATCGAAACGGAGTTGCAATTCTTGAGAAAGAGCTCCTTCTTCTCCTTGGCGTTTTTTCGCTTCCGTAGCAGTGAATCCACCACCCCACGAAATAGATCATGGAGGCGATAGAGCTTCTTAATGTATTTTTTCCTCGCCATGAGTGGCAAATAAACGGTGCCCAGAGACGAAGTAGGGAATCGGCGGTGCTACGGGCAGCTAGCTGCGCGTCCGGTCTACCCAAAGACCAAAGATGAAAGCAAAAGTGCCGTATCACCTCTTCGGTTAACGGGAATGGACCTGGTTTGAAATTTCTAGAGTGTAACCAATACCCAGTGCCTCGCTTAAGCACTTCTTCAGTGTCCAGTTTCCATTTTATGTTAAAGGCTCTTGACTGATAGATCAAAGAGTGAAATTGAATCTGATACGGGTTTTTAAATCACGTGTTTATAATAAAAACAGTTTTGATTAAATAAGATTAAATGGGTATTGTATTGTATTTAAAGATAACTTAAAAACATCACTTGAGTACCCTCTTTTTTTTTTCCTTCCTGAAACTATAAAGAACCCTAGTAGGAGCTGTTATTTAAAAATGGTTGGTGCGTCAGCACTTATGTTCATTTATTGGCACTAAATATTATTTGACGATAATTTGCAAATAATAACAAAGTCATCAATTGATCATAGCTAAATTTTGTAAAACTAGTTTTTTTCAAAATAAGTAATAACAAAAAAGTTTTGCTTCATAACGAAACCTTTGACACCAGTGACGTCCGATTTCTAGCAATGCTAGAGATTTTTTATTTAGATACTCGTTTTCGGCATCAAAAATGAACCAGAATCGCTGGGTATATGTAAAAGAACTAAAAAAGTGGGTTTTTTTGGGAGGTCTAATATATATATATATATTTTATATATATATATAAATATATATATATCAGGAAACGACCGGGACACTTTTTTCACCGGGACCCAGGCCAGGCCGGGACTTCAATTTTCAAGCCGGGCCGGGACTGTGATATACTTTTGTTCTTCGTCATTCTGAAAGTGACGACGTTTTTTTAAGAACATATTTTTCCTATTATTTTTATAAAACTTAAAATATTTTTTTAAAAGAAAGTGATGACGTTTTTTTAGAAAATAAACATTAAATAATTTTATAAATTTTTCAAAATTGTTTTCTAAAAAAAATTTCATCGCTAAAATTTAAAATACATTTTCTTAAAGAAAGTGATGACGTTTTTTTTTAGAAAATAATCATTCTAATTATTCTTTTCTAAAAAAAAAAAAAACGCCATCACTTACAGAATGACGAAGGAACGAAAATATAATAAAGTCCCGGCCCGGTGATTTTAGACACCGGGCCGGGACGTTCAAAAGACAGCCGGGACCCTGGCCGGGTACCCGGTCGTATATATATATATAGAATTTATCTGACGTTTATAAAACCTCACCAATTTATAATAAAGTCAATAATTTCGGACTCTTTTGAGCATATCTCCTACAGAAGGATATTTGAAACATTGTCCTTGAGACGTCTAAAAATAAGACCCCATAAATAGGAATGGTCTACTGCCAGGAAGCAAACTATAAGTGCAAAGTCATGCCTTAATGAGCTAAACAACGTAATCATCAAAAAAAAAAAAAAAATCTATATATATATATATATAACTAGAATGCTTTATTTTTTTTAGAAAAATATATTTTACTATAGAATGCCATTCTTTTATATTTATATTTTAAATGAGCACCTCCTTGATTTGTTTCGTCATGAAGCTTCAATTAGAAGGTTAGTAATAATAACAAAAAAAAAATGAAGGAAGTTACATAACAAATTAAAAAGAAAAAAAAACAAATTGGAAAATTATACTTTTCATAGTTTATAATGGGAGCTATTTATATAATGACATGCCTATTTTAGGCTCCATGCCTATTACGAAGATCTTTTGGTCAAAACATGAATCAACCCCATGAAAAAATTGATATTACTATATGATAACATCTTATTAGACTAAGTATACATATTATGTATATGTAATAAAGTGATTACTGAGCGAGCGTCGGCCACGATTGAATTCATTCAAACAGTATTTCACAGTACGCTAGGATGGTACTTAATTTCCATACTAAGATTTAAGTCCATCAATGGACTTTTGCTGTATAATTCACGTCGAAAGCTTAAAAAATCATAGTACTTTCATAGGATAATTCTATTTTTTTTGCCAAAAAAATCAAGTCACTGTTAACAACACAAGTTCGGCCTTCTACGGCTATTGAAGGAATTTGTTTATTTTTACTCTGGCCGTTCCAAATGAAATCAATTTTTTTACAACAAGGGTGCAATTTTTAATGTATAAATTAAGAACTAATAAAGTCCCCCTACCCTATAATTTGTCCAAAATAGCGGATTTGGTCTTTATAAGCCAAAGTTGTAGAGCTATTTGTTGAGCATATATTTATATAAATGCTAGTGTGGTTCTTTTTTGTTTGTTTGTTTTAAAAATAATGATGATTGTATTTTTGTGTTTTATTTAGTTTATGTATATATGTGAGTGTTAGCTTTTTTTTTAGTGGAATGTTGAACTGTTTCTTGTTTTTTTCTTTTGTTTAAGTGTGGATTAAAAAGGGGAAAGGTTGAATAAAGTTGTATAGTCGTACAAAAAAAATGGTGATGGACCGTTAAAACTTCACAGCACAATTACGTAGTATGGAAATGCCAAATTGCACCTGTCAACACTTAGTGTTGACGTGGACAGAATATATGTAAAAAGAGGCTACTCCATAAGAGATAAGTTATATCTTTCAAAGAAGAGTCGTTGTATTTCTTGCAAATATTTAAAATACCAAACAGACTATTTGAACTCAGTGATAAGTATGTTCAACCCTCGATCATATAGAGCGCGACTCGATTCTCTAGAGGTCTATATTAACCAATGTCTTGAAATGATCCTAGGTTTGAGGGACTAGATATAGTAATGATCCCATGCCTTTTCATATCCACACATATTTTGAAATTCAAATAAACCAAGTGGGTAAAAAAAAACAAAGCTAACAACAAGCGGGGTTTTATACTATAAATGTGCTTATCGTTAAACAGGTGTAATTCTTAGAACCATTGTATACTTCATAACATAAACATACATATAATTACGTAAATCAAGCTAGGGTGATTAAACCATTAATCAACCTAATTTTACCATTGTTATTAAAGTTCCTTAAAAATACAAGTAATTTTTCCAATATTACTCTTGATAAGAGAAGTTATACTTTTTTTTTGATAGTCCGCAGACTATAAGCATTTATTTTTCATTTCAAAACAAACACAGAAAAACAAGTATTAAAAATTAGGATAAGATTGAAAACATAAGTAACAAAAAATTAAAATATATTAAAACACGTACCAAAAACAATTATGCTTTAAGATTTTTTAACAATTTAGAATAGTTTTTTGTAATATTTATCACTGAATCACATAAAATTTCTTTTTTGCTTTTATTACATAAATATGGTCCGCCTCTTCTCCCACGTAGAATGATATGAAGTCGTTCTTGGAGGTTGTAATTTTCCAGTGGCTTTTAATTATTCCTATCGTTTCCTCATAAAACTTGAGGAGTTTTCTACAAGACCATAGAAGGTGTTTCGAAGTTTCGGGTTCCTCTCTGCAGAAATAACAGTTTGTTCCTTCTCCACTACCGAAGTGTTTCCCAACTTGGAGTGTTCCGCTGAGGACCCTGTACTTGAACCATTTTTCTGCAGAGGTCAAAAGAGGGTTGTTAAAGGCTTTAATGCATAATTTAATGTCTCGATCTATCTCCCTCCTGGAGAGGTAATTTAAGAAGGGCGAAAGAGTAGCCTTCGTTCCGCATCTTCTCAAGACTTGTGGGGCCACATTGGAAAAAATTATCCTAAAGGGAGTGACAGGTCTATTTTTAAACTTTGGTGGTCCCTGAATGTGTTTTATTCTATGGAAGAGCATCTTCCCTAAAAGGCTGTTTTCAAATTCCATGTACCCCAAACAAGACAACCCTTGGAACGTTGAAAGGTCCTTCCTTAAAGAGGATATTGCATCCATTGCAGGCATTTGCCAACCAAGGTATTCCTAAAACTTAACAATAAGTGGTGTGCTGCTTCGCTCATTTCCTTTAGAAGAGGACACATGAGTGAGGATTTTCTTAAAATTTGAAAATAACCCTTATGGAGGTCTTTTTTAAGTCTTCTTTTTGGGAGATCAGATATTGTTTTATCATTTCTGCCCCATCCTCTGTACAATCTTTTAACCTTGTAAACCATCGTGAGTTCATGTTCTCCACATAGACGAAAAATCGAGAACACCAAGACCACCATATCCGTGAGGATTATGTAGTCTTTTGTGAGAGAGGTTCTTGTACTTGGAGAGAAGGAAATATTTTTCCTTTAGGGAGTTAACCGTGTCACAGGTTATATGGTCGTAAGGAGTGACCTTAAGAAGGTGAATTACTTTTGGGAGAATATAAATATTCCAGCTGATTATTTTATTCCAGAATCCAAGATTGAGTGGAGTGAAAAAGGTTATTGCATTCCTTATCCTATTAATAATTTCATTGCAGTTTTTTGACCCAGAGTTGAGTCCGATCCATGTTCCTAAAACTTTTAAACTTTTTTGGGTAGATATGGATGGCCAAATCGGAGACAGATGATCATTGTGGAGGTTGAGTACTTCGCATTTTTCTTCATTTATACAAAGGCCAGAGACTTTGGAGAAATCACTAAATATTTGAACACACGTGTGAAATTTTGTGTCGTTCGTTGTACATCGCCCGTGGTTAGGATTGTAGTGTCATCTGCATAGACATCTATCCCTTCAATTTCTGATAATTGTCTTAGGAGATGATCAGTTGCAATGATGAATAACATGGGAGCGCTCGGATCTCCCTGGAGACACCTCTATTTATTTGGTATGTGCATTGTTTGGCACCATAGCCAACGGTGTTTTTTGCATTGGAAAGAAGAATGCCAACCAATCTCATCATATAATGACCAAACCCCTTGTTTGTAAGAGTTTTAATTATATGTAAGTGAGAAACTGTGTCAAAAGCCTTTTTAAATCGATGGTTAAAATGGATGTATTAAAATTGGTTTCGTATTTGGTCTGGAGGTTAAAAGGAATGTCTTCGATTAGTTTGCTCTTGACGAATCCGTATTGCGATGTATTAATAATGTGACTCATGCATTCATTTAGCCTGTTACTAATTATGTATGAAAAGATCTTGAAAATGCAGTTTTGCATTGTTAAGGGCGGAGGTTTTTGACAAATCGAGGATCTTTATCTTTTTAGGTATGAGAACCAGTGAGCCAGTGGATGCGTAAGACGGGAATGCACCTACAGCGAGAACTTTTTCATAAAATAAGAGTAAAATCGGGGCAAGGGCTTTAGAATATTTTTATAAAATAAGAGAAGTTATACTTATTAAATTAGTATAATAATAATAGACATAGTGATGACTTTGTTTGCAAAAGATGATTTGCGAGCCATCTTGATATCAACTTCGCACGTTACTCGGCCCTTACATTTAAAATTCCAAACACAAATAATGACACATGGAATTATACTGGTCAATAATTCATTTGTATCCTTCTTGTGCCGTTTGAACACATAATTTTTTTAAACATATAATAAATGTCATCAAAAGTTTAAAGAGCTTTTATCCTAGTTCTCTTTTATTTAAGGTTGTTGGGGGATTTATCTTGAATCATCTTTGGTCTGGGTGGTAAATAACTCCCAATTTATATTATTGTCAGGTCTTTATAGTCCATATAATATTATATTATGTATTATATATATTATTGTATTATATATGTATTATTGTTTTATATATTATTGACGATTTATAATGTTTTGACTAATTTTAATCTGGGTGGTAAATTAACTCCACATTTATATTATTGTCATGTCCTATCTATTATTATGTTATATTGTCGATTTAAATGTTTTGACTAATTTTTGTGTTTAATGTATTTTGATTGTTTAATGTATTTTAATTTGATTTGTTTAATGTATGTTAATTGATGTGTAATTGTATTTCAAGAGTATGACTTTTTGTTTTGAAGCTATGGTTTTATATTATTACCTCCGCCGAAGGAGGTATGTTTTCACTGGCGTTGGTTGGTTGGTCTGTGGTTGGTTGTCAGCAGGATAACTCAAAAAGTACGGAACTGATTCGGATGAAACTTTGTGGAGTTGTTGGAAGTGCCAAAAGAAACAAGTGATTAAATTTGTCATCTCTGAGTGCAAAATTAAGATGTAAAATGAGCTAATACTAATAAAAATTCAAGTTAGCCTACTCTGCCAATAATGTTGCTGTGCTGTGAAATCGGGTGCGGGAGCGTTTCCTCTCGGAATTTCCGTCGAGGGGAACCCTCCCCGTCCCTCTATGCGCCCCTAGTCGGGAAAAATCCGCCTCGGAGGTCATAATGACCCCGTGACGGCGGAGGTTTGCACTCTCTGAGTGTATATATGCCTCTAGTTCTATTTATTTTGAAAATAACTAGTCAGCTATAAATAGCTGTTAGAAAGAAA
>CP045908.1:5358658-5374923 GCA_013387185.1 Caligus rogercresseyi
TGCCTTTATACTAATATTGCTTTGAAATACGGATCAGAACCAGAGTTTATTTTATTATATTAATAATAAACTCCCAATAAACTATTGAAAAAAATGTTTATTTATTTTGATTATGACTTTAAAGTGTATGAAAGAAAATAACAAAGTATAATTATTATTTCATTATCAAAATGTAAGATGCAAATCCTTGGATTGGATTTTACCAAAGTATATAAGTTCAATTTTATTGATTTAAAAAAGAACTATATAAAAGACAAATTTTACATATAAGCTTCTTAAATAAATATATCTTTCGATGGACGTTATATAAAATTAAAGCACACATTCTTAAGACATAACAGGATGAAAATAATATGAAGGATAATCCCATATCACCCAAATACTTCTGTTGGTGTCATGACGATATAAGTGAACTGTAGTTAAGAGATAATTTATTTCACACTTTTTCTCACTTGCAACAATTGTGAATCTTTGACTAATTTATTTCACCGTCTAAGCTACTATAGATGGATTGATTTAAAATAACACTTATCTCAATAACATTTATATGCTTATACATATATAATATCATTCGACTCATTCAAAACTCTCACTTTCAATAAGATTACTTTTTTCATTCTTTTATTCATATTCAGTAACAATAACATAACATATTTTATAACAAAGGGATGAATACATTTGCAGTTCCACTTTTTAAAGAAATATCTCTCAATTTTCAATACGTCAAAGTTAAAACCTATTATTCAAGTCGTTGTTTTTTAGAAAAGCTAAATACTCTTTATAGCCTATATGATTCCGTTTAAAGCACATCGAAAAGATAGTTTCCGCTAGGAAATGTTGTTCATTTGTATAAAATTGTTTCTCTTAATGTCTTTACATTTAATACAAATTTGTTGGTTTTTATATTTATCAAGAAACCAATTTTATGAATTTTTTGCTAAAAAGGAAAAGTTTGTTGTTTAAATGAAGAAGAACAAACTTATAGTTATCCATCAATACAGCACGGCAAAAAACATGGACATAGCTTAGGTTTAACGCTTTTTTATCTATAGGAATAATGAGCTGAAACCCCCCCCCCCCCCTCACAAATCCAATCCCAATCATTTACGCCTATAAAATGAGAAACCCACTTAAAAAAAACAACCCCTTGTTAATGACTTTCAATGTTATATTATTGGAGTACTTTTTTCTATTCATCTGACAATCGCTAGTTTTATGTACAAATGGTTGACGGCATTCCTGATCTACTTACGGCCATAATGACCTGATAGCTCAGCGGCAGTTCAGAGAGGAGCATTTTTGGGGGGGAACAGACGTCTGGGTAATTGGACATGGGTGGTAAGTTTGCGTAGTTTATACTGTATGTAAATGCTCTGAGGACTAGACGAAACAACAATAAAAGTCTTGTAGAAATACTTGTTGTCCTCAATATATGGTTCTCAAGGGCAACAATCTCTAGAAGTTGGGGGTCATGTTTTGAAGAAAATAAGTATTAATTCAGGGACAAAAAAATAAACTCCACTCAATTAATAAAAAGTAGTTGAGAAGTTATATGAACTATAATGTTCATTTATATTGTTTTTTACGCAACTGCGTTGTCATATATTTTTATTCTTATCGTAGGTCTTATATGGATTTTTTCGACACTGTTTGTTGATGAGATAAATAAAAAGTCTTAATCGAAAAAAGGGGCATATTATTGTATTTAGGAAGAATATGGTGAGATCCGATCCTTACAGAAAATGTAAATCATTGGAAGAGGTTACGTGTTTCAGACAATAGTCCATAAACATATTCCTTGCTATGGATGATAATCAGCTTTTATATGTAAAATACTTGAAAGAAATAATATTTGTTTTTTATAATGATCGAAGGATCAATTATCATTAAGGAATGATAAAAATAGCTTTTATTTATTGTCAAAGATAAAAAACGTTAACTAAAACGCTGATCTTCTCTTTAAAAGTCCGTCATTTATTTAATCTGTATAGGAGGATCTATTCAAATGAAACATATATTTCATTTTACGTAAAATCATTTTTAAAGTATCAAAATTTAGTAATTTTTGGTTCATTTTTTAAAAACTAAAACTCTGTATGTACTTTTTTTTTTAGTTTGTAAAATCCTTGTTTGTCGTCTGAATGGGTCATTAATGAATTAAGGCAAAAGTAGAGTATATATATATATATATATATATATATATATATATATATATATATATAATCCTAATATATTTAAAAAAATGTCGATAGACATCATACATTTAATTATTTCCATTTATCTTATTAAGACGTATAAATCGGTGGGTTTTCGATTGAAAAGCGATAGGCATGACTATATCGTTGATCATAATATCATAGAGAAAATAACTAATCGATCATTTTCTTTAAGACACATATAACGAGTGGACTCCGTTCCAATAATAAAATAAATAATTACAAAATAACTGAATGTTAAGGCGTGTTCAACTCTCAATGTTGGGGGCTCAGGAGGTTCGAATACTCCCGAGAGGGGGATGGCCATATTGGATCCATCTCATTGATACGGTCCTAGTTCATAGTGAAATTTTAATACTATATGTCTATTTATATCCAGTCGATGCAATTCTATCGGAAGCATATAGACAAAAAAATGGGAGTGCGATAGCCGTGTGCGTTAAGGCGTGTTCAACTCTCAATGTTGGGGGCACAGGTTCGAATCCTACCGAGAGGGGATGGTCCTTTTTGGTCTACCTCATGATAAGATCCTAGGTTCGAGTGACTAATTTTAATGCTAGTATGTTTATTATATCCAGTCAAATGAAATTCTATCGAACCAAATAGGCAACAAAAAATTATATTTCTATTGTATAAGATAATTTGAAAGATTGAATGACAATATAGGTCTTAATGCTTATTCATATCCAAGGATGTTATTTTATTGTACCAAATGTGCAAAGAAAAGATAATTTGACTTTATTCTATATACATTTATACATTTGCAAATTTTCAAAATGTTATTATTTGAATGGCCATTGAATTTTATTATATTTTTTAAAATTTCATTTATTATAATACTTGATATGCTATTGAATGTACCGAATCATTGACGGTTCTTATTGCTTTATATGTGTATACCGCAATGAGTATGGGATGGTAATTCTTTGCTGATGACTCAAAAGACGTGTGCAAAAAAAACAAACTTAGAAGCGTTTTGTTTAAAAAGAGGTAAAGGGTAGGAATGTGATTTGCTCCCTCTATATTATTAATATTATTGGGTTCAAGGCCGGTATATTGTTGCAAAAAAAATACAGAATAAGAAGTACGCAGTGGCAGCCCTCCCAGCAGATTAATCCTTTTTTTTTTCATTAACAAAAAAGCATTTTTCGAAGGAACTTTTCATAGTGAAAAATATGTATCCTTCGTTCGTTTTTCTTTCTTTCTCTCTTCGAGGGTCCATTTATTTTTTTGCATTCATGATGTCTAAGAAGCAGATGGCTCTCCTCTCCTCCACAAAGGGATATTTTTTTATTTCTCTCCTTTCATTGATATATAGAATTCCTTTTCTTAAGAAAATAGGTTTCCTTTTCTTACACCACGTAATCACCAAAGTCTATATAATAAGGTATGGGCAATACAAAAACAAACATGTAAGGAGTGTGACTACTCAATGACGTCACCGGAGAACGAATATTATATTATATATTATATATTCGTTCGTCCGGTGACGTCATTGAGTTCACACTGCTAGGATTACATGTTTTGTGTGCTATTGCCCATACCTATTATATAGGACTTTGGTGATTATGTATTAGCCTGATGTATTCTATGCGTCTTCAGAGCAAGGTATGCACCAAACAGATATTTATAGTATTGCATGTAAAATATATAATATTTATTTTTAAAGGACCTACTGAGGCTTTCTGAGCCTTATAATAACTTTGTATCTCTGATTATATCATTAAATAATAGACAAATGGTATGGGATATAAAAGTCCTTCTATTAAATCTTAAGAAATTTAATGTTTTTAGTTCTTAATAACGCTTAGGTTAAAGAGATAATTATGGCATAAGAAATTCAATTTGGATCACAAATGCATGTATATAAGTTGTTTAGCGTTTATATACATCCCGAAATCTTATAATCATCTATTTAGAGATCGGAAGATAAAGTGAGTGCTTTAAATTTGAGTAATATGTACTCTAACTTTCCCTACTCATTCTTATAATTGTCACATTCAGAAAGCACAAAATACTCTCTAAGCTAATTAATTATCAAATTCAAACTTAATTAACTGTCTTATACAATTTGTGTCAACATTTTAAGTCTAAACTTTTTTGTCGACACAACTGTGACCAAAAAAGATGCTCTCCTACATCAAAAAACAAACTGACAATGAGTCAATGAACTTATGACAAAAAGCGAATTTCGTTATTGAGTTATTTTTTGCCTTGAAAACGACTTTTGACATAAGAAGAAAAGGAATATAGATACCTATGGTAAAAACTATATTGTTGTTAACATTATATTTTCATGCTTTGATTTTTATTATTTTTATTGGTTGAGTGATGGATCACGGATATGAAGTACAGTAGTCATATAATGAGAGTGGCTATATATAGAGGTACTAAGATATTATTCAAGAACATCCAATCTACAGGACGGAATGGCTGAGATAATATTTTTCATACTAGCCCTCTCAGGGCGAAAGGAAATAGAGTAAAACTAGAGGCATATATACACTCAGAGAGTGCAAACGTCCGCCGTCACGGGGTCCTTATGAGCCTTCCGAGGCGGATTTTTCACGAATGGGGCGGCGTAGAGGGACGGGGGAGGATTCCCCTCGACGGAAATTTCGAGACGAAGACGCTCCCGGCACCCGATTCACAGCACAGCGACATCTATTGGCAGAGTAGGCTAACTTTAAATATTTATTAGTATTTAGCTCATTTGGCATCTTAATTCTGCACTCAGAGATGCCAAAAATTAATCACTTATTCCTTTTGGCCTTTCCAACAAATTCCACAAAGTTCATCCGAATCTGTTCCGTACTTTTTGAGTTATCCTGCTGACAAACAAACAACGCCCAGTGAAAACAATACCTCCTGCGGCGGAGGTAATAATTTAAATTTTGCAAAGAAGCAAGGGACTTCCCCGAAAATGTTCTGTAATAATAGTACTTGTTTTGCTTCTTTACATAGGTATATAACAATGGACTTTGCAGAATAAATAACATCGGTTAATTTTCTTTGCATACCCTCTAAGGTATATCTTGTGTTTCCTTGGATTTATAAAATACTCGTGGTATATAAATATTATTGAAGGAGTAGAAAAAGAGTAGTAAACCTTTAAATATCCATTACGTTTGAGAATAAACTCGTAGTTCATAGGTCTTTCCTTCCAGAAAAAAAAATACTAATTTTTTTATCAAACCAGTTCATTTATTATTTAAATAAATAAAAATGAGATATTTACAGTAAACCCAAAGCAAATATGTTACAAACATGAATAACATTACAGGAGTAGATTTGAGGTTAGTGTATTAAAATTATTTTCTGGCTTTTTTTCGTTTATAAATTGTCATACAGTGTAATAAATAAACACACTATAAACTTATCTGGAAATGTATTTCATCAAAGAAAACTTAAGTGGGAATATTATCTTTTATTAATATAAAGCCACCTAGAAGAGACACTGCACAATCCTTGCAACATTATAATGTCACGTTAAAAGGCCTCTATTAATACAGTAACCAGATGTTCCTTTTCAGCATCCCTCCTAATAAGAAACTACAAATCATACATATAAAAAGCCATTTTTTTCCTTTTTTTAAAGTAAAAAATGTCTTAGGAAGAAAAAAAGCTAATTATAACATATATTATTATTATTTTTTACAGATCTCAGTGTGTGTGCCATTGGGTCCATACACAATAAATTGGATCCATCTTCTTATAAGCAAAAAAAAGGATCTTGGTGGTGTTGCATCTGCCGCATCATTTCTTTTCTTTCTATTCATGCACTTTTTTCATCTACTTTTTTTTCTTTCTTCTTTGTGCAAGTCTTGTACATACTAAGTAAGATCTTTTTTTCTTTGAAGAAATGTATGCTTCACTGACTTCACATGGTTTCCTTCCCTCCCTTTCTTTCGTATTTCCTTTGATTTGAGGAAATATATGCGTTTATCAATGCGTTTATTGGACATGCATGATGACAACGGTGCACTAATTGCATAATATGTGAAGTATTGACGTCAGCAAATCTGACGTCACTACTCTTTTTAAATGTATAGATCCATAGAGATATAAAGATATAGAGAGCTTATTGGATTCGTCAGAGAAATACGTCATTGTGTCAGAACATATGTATCTGTGTGTCTAATATAAACAAAGTAATTTGTACTACGTCATCGTAAGCTGATCATAGAGATATAATCTATCTCTATGATCAGCTTACGATGACATAGATCAAATTACTTTGTTTATTTGAACACACAGAAACAACAAAAACGCTGTTTCTATGCAATTGAAGGGAAAATCAGCTCTCTATATCTTTATATCTCTATGTATAGATCACGGACATGTAGGATGACAACGGCGAACCAATCGCATTTATATGGTGAACTGTTACGTAAGCAAATGTGGACGTCACTACTCTTTTGTATATATAATGATAGGTAATAAAAACATAGAGAGCATATTCCTTTCAATAGCAGAGAAACATCGTCGTTCAGCTGTCGCCTGTGCCCAAGCTAAACAAAGTAATTTGACTACGTCATCGTAAGCTGATCATATATATAGAAATATTTGTTTATATTTGGCACAATGACGTATTTCTCTGAAGAAACCAATAAGCTCTCAAAGTCTTTATATCTCTTTGGTATGATGACAACGGCGAACCAATCGCATTAATATGTGAAGTGTTACGTCAGCAAATCTGACGTAACTACTCTTTTTCTATGTATAGAACACCCACCTACATAATAACTAGATACTCAACAGAGAAGAAAAATATGAGATTATCATTAAGAGATGTTTGATAACATACGCGAGTTCCTGGCCGATCTCTCAGCACCATTGAGGCAAACCCCACACCAGGCATGAGGAAGCAGGCCCAAGAATCTCGGGGTCAGAAAGGACACATCAGGAATGCTATTCAGGACATGGGCCTGGTTTGTCTTATATTTGTAGACGTCGTCAGCTTCTCTTGGATGCCAGCAAGGAGACCAGGGTCATCAAGGGCAAGAAGCTTCTCACTTGGATGAAGCACAAAGGGTCCACGGTCCGGATCTTCTCCGACAAGAAGCTGTGGACAGTGGATCAGGTCCGAAACAGCATGAATGACCGCTACATGGCCCTACTGCATTGAGGAGGTCCCCCCCATCAACACCACCAAGCACCCAGCATCGGCTATGATGCTCGGAGTGGTCAGCTCGGATGGGAACAGGATGCCTCCATTCTGGTTTCCCAAGGGGCTCAAGATGGGGCCAAAGAGTACTTGAAGGTCATGCAGAAGTGTGTCAAGCCATGTTGGATTGCTACCTACCCTGAGGGCAACTACGTTTTCCAACAGGGACAGCGCTCCTGGGCACAAGGCCAAGATCACCCAGAAGTGGTGTGACGAGAACTTGGCAGCATTTGGCCATGGTCCATGTGGCCCCATCAAGCCGGAGTGCAATCCACTTGACCATGGCATCTGGGGCGTCGTGGAGAGAAAGGCCTGTAGCATCCCCATGCCAGTGTGGATGCCCTGAAGGCCGCCGTTGAGAAGGAGTGGCCGAGATGTCCGTGGACTTCATTGTCAAGACCTGCAAGGCCTTCAGGCCCGGATCGAGGCATGCTGAAGGCCAATGGAGGCCATTTTGAACTATAAGGCTACTATAAGTTGGATTAATAAATTTTCTAAATCTCTGTGCCCTACCCCTTGTACTTATTAAGAATATTGATGAAGTTTGTCTTTTCTGTTCACGATTTGCTTAGCCACACTGTAGAATGAGTTGAAATGGATGTTGATACAATTGAGTATTCTTGAGAATAGAAAAAAGTCATAAATATTCAGTGATGCCATCCTATGTGTTGCTTCATAGTAGTCCTTAAGAATGGACGTCACGGATATTACTTTTTTCATTTCTCACTTATCCATCCTTAATACTAGGTATTTAGACTTTGACTGCGAAAGGGATAATAATAAAGAATATTACTTTTGTTTCTTCTTTGTTTCATCAGTTGTGACACAGACTTAAATATTCTCATTTTTATCTTTTCCATTGCGCATAGAGTTACTATATAGATCGGTGGTATAGAGATATTAGTATATAAAGTGTTTATGTGAGATACAATGAGTGAAGCTTTCATAGTTGGCATAGTTATAAAGAATATGAGGGGAGATAATCAGCCTTAAAGAGTATACAAAAACTTAATTATAATAGAGTCTAAAAATTTGACTATTTTTGTTCAAAAGAATTGCATCCGACTGGTAATAAATAAGCATACTAGCGTTTAAATTAGCCTATCAACCTAGATCTTATCGATGAGGCTGGCCAAAATTGACTATCCCTTCATGGGAGGATTGAACTGTGTCCTCAACATTCAGATCATGCTTCCACGGAATTATCCAACATCCTTATTTGTGATAGCTTGGGGTTCAAAAATCAACATTTATCTTTACATATTCTCTTTCAATTAATATTGTCACCCAATAAATACATTTTTATATAGCTACACAAGTATCCTTCATCATCAAGGCAGCTTCCCGCAAGGGTTGTATGTAGTTAACCAAGTACCACCCCCCTTTGAAACCTTATTGCGAGTCAATGCAACCGTGATTCATTGAAAGTAAGTGTCCTTGACTACTAAGAATAGGACAATCCTACATTTATAAAATAAGCATTTTCTGAAAAGGCTAGTGCTTTTTTTCTTTCCTTCTCTCTATGTGGGGAAAAATTTTTATATGATAGACATGAATTATTCATTGAGCCACCACATCCTTTGAAGAATATAAGAAGAATAATACTATTACGCCAAACTTTTTTTGCGTCTATTTATGTATTGAATCGAATATATGAATGAAAAACTATAAATGGATATATGTATTAACAAAAGGCATACTTTTAATGCACAGAAAATAATCAGCATTTTCAAACTT
This sequence comes from Caligus rogercresseyi, assembly GCA_013387185.1. Lineage (NCBI taxonomy): Eukaryota > Metazoa > Arthropoda > Copepoda > Siphonostomatoida > Caligidae > Caligus > Caligus rogercresseyi. Next base: position 5,367,779 of record CP045908.1, read on the forward strand.
AAGCCTTGACGAATGGAGTAATAGTTAGCCATGAAGTTAAAAAGCATTGTGTGAAATATGTATGGAGGTGCAAAAGAATAGGATAAGTTTGTGCGTTAATATATATATATATGGTAGACGGAAAATTGCCGCGAAAGAAAATTACACGAAAGGAAAATTGCCCGAATATATAAATTGTTTTAAGCCCCAAATAATTATTATAGTTAGTATGTAAGTCCTGCTGCTTATGAAATTCAGAGACGAAACAAAAAATGGATGCAAAACAGACAAAGATGGAGTCCCTACGTATGGAAAAAGTGGTCTATTCTGTCTTATAACGGCCTGAGACATATTGTATGTTTTTTTTAATATTCTTTTTTCTTTATAAACTGTAACAAAAGATATCAAATTTGACAAACCATCCAATATTAAGTAAATTTAAGCAAAATTAAGTACTATCAATCAAAAAGGCACCAAACAACAAATTTTACCCTTTTTGAGTTGAGTTCGGACCTCAAAACGTGAGGCTTCAAAATACTGGGTCTAACAAGAAACACGGTTATTTTTCGAAAAATTAGCTTATCCATTAACGTAATATTATTCAATAGCAACAGAGCAATTATTCCAGTTCCGTCTGTTATATTTCAATTCACCTTTTGGAACGAATTATTCTTTTGCCTCAAAATATGCTCAGTTCAGCAATAACTCTTAATTCTTTGGAAATGATGTATTATGAATATTATTGATACCTACCTCATGCGATCAGAAACCAAAAGTAGGTCCCAAAATTTGGATGATTCAGGTACCGCGATATCTGAATAAGAAGATAATAAAATATGTATCATCTAATAATCATAATGTTCATAATAGTGAATCGCAATGTTATATCAAGTTCATTGCTACTGCAACTCAGGCAAACTCTCACTTATCATATTTATCAATAAACTCAATTCAATAAAATTTTTAAGAGATTTTTGATATGTTTTCTCAATTACAGAATGACATCCGACGTTGGATATCATTAAGTTTTGAGGGCCGGGTGGTTTTTGCTACACGAAATCAACACAAACATTAGGATTAAAAATGGGTGGTCTGAGGGCTAACATGAGTATTTAAGTATCGGCACGTGAACATCATCACATTTTGAGTGCTGGCGGGTACCAGAAATCGACCCAAAATTTTGAGTTATAACATTGTTCTAAGGGGCTAACATGATTATTCAAGCAACGGTTTCAATAATCATTTTTAGCCTGAAATTAAGGCTTGGATACCATCACATTTTGAGAGCCGGCATCGGTACCAAAAAATTTGGGTTTTGAGGGGTAACATAAATTATTTGGCATACGGGGTAGAAATTATCACGTTTGAGGTCCAGCAGTACACCAAAATCCTAACATGTGGGTATAAACTAGACGTTCTACGGGATAATATAAGACTTTGGGCATTTGGGATGTAAAAATACTAATAAATTCGGACAATTTCCTTTCAGGCAATTTTCGTTCAAGCAATTTTCCATTAGGGCAATTTTCCTTCGGGCAATTCTTTCGGGCAATTTCCTTCGGGCAAATTTTCTTAGGGCAATTTTCTACAACATATATAGATATATTATAAAGTGAAACGTGGCAATTTGGCATATATTAATTTTAAAACGATGAAACAACTTTATACGAATCATATATAAATAAAGGCTAAGGAACTCATTGAAGTTTCATTGGACAAAATTAGTGCCTCGTCAAAAGAGGGCGATCCACTTTTGAGCTGTAAAGCTCTTATGGTCACAAAAGTTAACTTATACAAAAACACAATAAAGAGAGGATTTGAGAGTCTTTATATGGCTGCATCAACTAGGTATGTATGCTTTGTATATTAAAGTTCCTATGGTCAAATAGAAATTGTAATGCACCACTTGAAAATGAGTGCAAATTTTTTCGTCGACATCTTAAATAAGAAAAATTATAATATATAGATACGATTTTATAGAATTTTATAAAAATAATTATAGATGAATGTATTAGGTGAGCGTTTGTTTGTATGAATATCATTATATTGATTAACTAAAGATCCATGCTGGAGCATTAATTACCTCCGCGAAGGAAGGTATTGTTTCACTGGCGTTGGTTTATTGGTTTATTGTCAGAAGGATAACTCAAAAGTACGGAACGGATTCAGATGAAACTTGGTGGAGTGTGGGAAATGTCAAAAGTAACAAGTGATTAAAACTTTGGCATCTCTGAGTGCAGAATTAAGATGCAAAACGAGCTACAACTAATAAATATTTCAAGTTAGCTACTCTGCCAATAGATGTCGCTGTGCTGTAAAATCGGGTGCCGGGAGCGTTTCCTCTCGGAATTTCCGTGAGGGGAAACCTTCCCCGTCCCTACGCCGCCCAGTCGTGGAAAAATCCGCCTCGGAAGGTTCATAAGGACTCCGTGACGGCGGGAGGGTTTGCACTCTCTGAGTGTATTATGCCTCTAGTTTATATTACTACGGCGATTTTATACCTATGTATGTCTTTTTGTTTTGATGTACATAATATATTTACTAAAAGTATTTGTTTAGATCAATTGAAAAGAAAAACTGATTTATTATTATGATATTATAAATAATAATATTAAAAATATTAAAATAAGTCCTAATTATGAAGTATGTAAATCAAAGAGCAAAAATTACTCGACATTTCAAAGATTAAACTGACTACCACTGCTGTCTAAGGGCCATGTATATAGGCCAGGATCTTTAAAATATTTAATTTTTAAATTTGTACATGTACAAAATTTATGTTGTATTGCGTCTTAAGAAAATGATAAAGACACTAGTTTTGAATCGTAACAAATAAAATTGTGTATAACTATTATCGGAGTCTCTACTGATTAGAAAAGACTATTGTAATTTTAAACGTATTAAGATAATATACAAAATAAATTCAACCAAAAAAAATTAGTTATATATACATATTAATGTATAAAGTAAAGGTGCATTTAATATCAATGCACATTTACTTTTAAAAAAATTTTTATTTCTTGCAGTCAGAAAAAAACCTTTAAAAATATCAGGGCTAAATAAGCGTCGTTATATATTATTATTAACATTTTTTTTGGATGGTCAGATTAAGTTCAGGGTGTGAACAAAACCAATAATATTTTGAACCTGCAAATCTCCTTTTCCCACGAATATTCTATATTTTTTAATTTAGACAGTTGGCAAATAGCGCACAAACCTTTTAGGACTTCCGCTTACTAGCTAGTATAATCATTCTTAAAAAGGGGTGATAACCATCTCTCGAAGATATTTTAAACTATATTTATTTCACAGGGTGATTATAGTGGCGAGGAACCTTCTTGTTAGATGTTAATTTCTTCAAAAACTACTTCAGTAGTCCTTATCAAAAAAATTGCAAAAGTAGGAAACACAGAAAAACAAGGATTTTCATCAAATTTATAAATTTACATTGTAAACAAACAGTCACAAAGTGGTAAATATAAGATAGCTGACATTTTGCTGTCTATATATACAATGAATCTGATACATACAAACCTAGGATAAAAACGAAAGGATTGATTAAATAAATGGATCCCTTTGAGGCCACAAAGTTTTGGCAGAGACACTTAAATATTCATGGGAATACGTATTTTAAAACGAACCCTGTAACATTAAAAAATAATGTTATGATTGCCTTTTAGATATGTGTTGTGTGTTCTTCTGCCATTGTATAATTTTAGATTATAATAATATGTATGTACTTATCACAATTACTTTGGCATTTGTAGAGAACTGGACAAAAAAAATCTACAGGGTTTGTTTTAAATACGGGATTCTCATGAAATTTAAGTGTCTCTGCCAAAACTTGGTGGCATCAAAGGAATCCATTTATTTAATCACTCTGTAACAATTTGTGTACAAAATGTTTTAACAATTATAAATTATGATTTTGGATGTTTTCAGTGGCCAACAAGAATAATCATAGAGTTTTCTAGATCTTATTGGTTTAAAATAAAGGTTTTATATAAAAATGTAGAATTTTGGGCTTAGTCTTTAATTTAACAATCGAAAACTAATTTTTAAAAATACAAAATCAATCCTCTACAAGTAATTACAAATTTAAAATTATTATTATGATAGTTATTTTAATGCTAATATACTTAAATGTATTTGAATATTCTGAATATGAGCCACTTTTCTTAATTGATAAATTAGGCTGATTTTGCCCCATTTTTCTTTTGTCCATTGTTCTGTGTTTTAGTTCTTTCAATTTCAATTCCTTCCTTTTTTTCTTGATAATGTCTCCCTAATATACATAAAAATACATACGTTGAAGGTGCAGATTCTACTCTTGAGAGAGGAAGGTCAGGTTGGTGAACCAAATTGATAAGATCCTAGGTTGGATAGACTTATTTACACGCGTATTGATATCCACACGGAAGCTGCAATTCTATCTAACCGAATATACAAAAAACACAAGTGAAGTGAATTTTCTCTTAAAAATAATGTTTTGAAAAGGAAAAGCCTCAAAGAGACAAATAAGCTTGCCAAAGCTGCTACCCATTCTTGACCCCTCCGGAAAAAATGGATTATCTATTGTTTGATCACCAGGACCCTTGAAGTTTCTTCAATGCACATTCTGCCAATAAGTAAAGTGGGACATCATCTTCTACTCGAGTGCAAGATTCTACGTCCCCTTTACGAATCATGAAAGTGCCAAGTCCTCCTTAGAGAGAGCAGACTTTTTAAACTTCTAGCAAAGGACAAACTTCTTCAGGAGGTAGTGATTTTTAAGCTACAAGTCTGTTTATACACAGTGAAAACAAAAGAGAAAGAAATTATCGGATCCATACTAAAAGTACCAAGTAAGTATTTACAAAAATTTCATGTTACAATGACTCGTTTAATATAGATAGCAGAGCTGAGATTCGGTATTCGGTTAGATTAGATTCGGTGCGTTAGATAAGAAAGAAGAGAAATTTATTATGTATCTGCTCTGTGACTTTTCATATGCATTTAAAATAGGACTGTTTATAGCAAAGTACATAATTTGTTATATTTTTTTAGAAATTATTTGAAATTTAATCTTGTTATTTTTTATAAATCAGTTATGCACTCGGATCTTGAAGGAAATGGAAGGCAATAGCAAACAAATTATTTCCTCAACTGTATTTGGTTTAGTTGTTGTCCGATATTAAATGCACTTTCAGCTCGGAGTTGTTTATTTATTTTGCAAAGTTCAACTTCTTCACCACCAGGTAACAACGCTTCCAGTTCTAAATACCGATTTACATTCGGTAGTTGCAGCTCTGATAGATTTTTATTCATATACTTTATTTACCATGTTTTATGCCTGACTATCGGGTCCTTTTGTTAAATTTTATAGCTGCATTTTAAACATTATTACTATTTAATATCTTAGATGCCCAGATGTATCAAATGAAATACATAAATTCTAAGGACCAAAAATTTATCTTAATAAATAATGACTTTCACAATAATTACCTCCGCCGAAGGAGGTATTGTTTCACTGGCGTTTGGTGGTTTGTGGTTTGTCAGCAGGATAACTCAAAAAGTATCTGAACAGATTTAAATGAAATTTTGGTGGAGTTGTTGGAAATGCCAAAATCAGAAGTGATTAAATTTTGGTATCTGAGTGCAGAATTAAGGCGCCAATTCAGCTAAATACTAATAAATATTTCAAGTTAGCCTACTCTGCCAATAGATGTCGCTGTGATGTGAAATTGGGTGCCGGGAGCGTCTCCTCTCGGAATTTTCGTCTAGGGGAATCCTCCCCGTCCCTCTACGCCGCCCAGTCGTTGAAAAATCCGCCTCGGAAGGCTCACAAGGACCCGTGACGGCGGAGGTTTGCACTCTCTGAGTGTATATATGCTCTAGTTTAATCTCATTTTCATTTCTAATCAAGGAGAGAAAAAAAGATAATAAAAAGTCAAAGTCATAAAACAAAGTTCATAATGAAATGAAAAGGATGAAAGTTAAAAAATATATATTATATGGAAGCCCCTTTATCATACATATATTTTGACGTCACGTTGGTGATCCATACAGTTCAAGGCTAAGACGCCTCTTGGATCCCTGGAAGACAACTATCAATTACCCTTAAATATGTATCCTGGTTTGTATTGAGGACTTTGTATTGTTATACAACTTTTTTCTCTTTCGACAGGTTCAAGGCCTTTTTCATCAAGGAGCAAGAAAGTGTAGCGCTTATCCATCATATAAAAATATATCTAATGGATAGACAATGAAGGAACCTTCTGACTTGAATATATGGAGTTTTATTCACTTTTAATGTATATATATACAGGGGTGTGCAGGCGAATCTAGACTTTTTTTTAGCACGGAAAAAGAGACTCATATCCAAGAACAAGACCTTTTAATTGACTTTTTTCATATCACACAAATTTAAATGACTTTTCTCTTAATGTTCATTCAATCCACACTTCCTCCTTTCACAATAACAGCATCCACACGGTGCCTGAACCTCCCAACGGCATGAGCCACCTGTTCCTGGACAAGTTGGCCACTGCCGGATGATGGCAGCTTTAAGGAGTCCACAGTGTTGTGAGCACGCTTGTTAGTGTCCCTCTCAAGGACGCCCCACAAGTAGTAGTCGCAGGGGTTGAGGTCAGGGCTGCTGGGGGGCCAGAACTCCCGTCTGGAGGCGATCAATGAAGTCGGCGCGCCTCTCCTGACTTGGGATCGGTCTGGAGTCTTTCTTCCGGTGTTAGGAATCCTTCATCGATGTCCTCCGACTCTTTGAAGAACTTGGCAATGCTGTAACAGTAGCTTTAGGGAATTTGAAGAAGTCGAGATCTCCTTGGGCGCACGGCCGCAACGGAGCGCCACAATAATGGCGTCCTGCGCTCAAGTTCCGAGGACATTTTCAATCTTTTTGTTATTAAACAAAGCTCATAGGATATACTAACCAGTTCATACATTTTTAAGCTTCTACCCTAACTGGTTTCTGAGATACAAGTACTCAAAGTTAGTCTAGATTCGCCTGCACACCCTTGTATATTAAGTATAAGAAATCCAACCCATAATAATGTCAGTAACGCTTGAATGAAAGGCGAGTGAAACTGATTGTTGGTTGTTGTTTTTTTCCATATCCTCGATGAACAAACTGCTGCGTCAAAAAGGTCAAATTTATTCCTTATAAAGAT